>MNCI01004659.1:39121-104321 GCA_015680685.1 Gnetum montanum
CACCTGTGAAGAGGAGTTCATTTGGAAATTGATTGAATAAAGGCTTCTCCTCTTCTGCATTATCCCATCGTAATTGAGACAAATGGTTAGTGACCACATTCTCGGACCCTTTTTTGTCTACCATGGTCAGATCAAATTCTTGAAGAATTAGTAGCCCTCGGATTATGCAGGGGCTTACCATTGGTTTGTTCATCAGGAACTAGATAGCACTGTGATTTGTGTGCACAAACACCTCGTATTCGAGCACATAGTGCCGAAATTTATCCAATGCAAACACCACTACCATCAATTCTTTCTCAATGGTGGTGTAGTTTAGTTGTGCACCCACAATGCTATGGCTTGCATAGTGGATATAATACAGACGTTTCTGATCATCACACCATGTAAGCACAGCTCCCAAAGCATAGTTGGAGGCATTTGTCATAATATGGAAGGGTCTGGACTAATCAGGTACCCGTAGAACTGGAGCTTCTACAAGTTTCTGCTTTAGCTCTTAGAATGCAGAATCACATTCCTTGGTTTAGACAAATGGAACGTCCTTCTTTGTAAGCTCTACCAACAGTTGGGATATCTTCAAGAAGTGTTCAATGAAGTGCTGGTAGTAACCAGTGTGCCCAAGGAATGACCATATATCTTTGATAGTACTTGGTTGGCGGGTAATTCCTTGGATGACCCTAATTTTTTTAGGGTCTATGCTGATCCTTGTTGATGAAATGAGATGCCCCAACATTATGCCCTCTTGGACCATTAGATGGCTCTTTTGCTAGTTGAGCCACAGATTGGTGTCTACACACCTCTTTAGAACTTACTCTAGGCAGTCCAATGCTTGCTCAAACATGGCACCATAGGTGGAGAAGTCATCCACGAAGACTTCTATACCATTGCCGATTTGTTGCTGGAAGATGCTCAAGACAAGGCACTGGAATGTTGCAGGTGCATTGCACAGGCCAAAGGGCATCTTCTTATATGCAAAAGTCCCCCATGGACTCGTGAAAGTAGTTTTGGCCTGGTCTTCTGGTGCGATTTGAATTTGGTTATAACCACTATAACCATCCAAAAAGCTGTAATACTGGTGTCCTGCGATTGTGTCCAACACCTAGTCCACAAATGGGAGCGGGAAGTGGTCCTTGAACATTGCCATATTGAGCAACCAGAAATCAATACAGACCCTCCACTTGCCACCTTTCTTGGATATGATAACAAATGGGCTAACCCATTCACTATCAACAACAGAATAGATTAAGCAATTGTTCAATTTCCTCCTTTACTATCTGCTTCAACTTGGGATTCAACCGTCTTTGTGGCTATCGCCATGGCTTCATGGAAGGGTCAAGATAGACTCGGTGCTGGTAGATCCTGGGATCAACTCTAGCTAGCTCAGAATAGGACCACACGAATGTAGCAACTCATTTGTTTACCATCACCAACAACTTCTTTTTCTATTCAGGAGCAAGGGCAGCGTTGATAATTACCGACTTGCCATTTTGCAAGAATGCATACTCTAAATGAGCTGATAGAGATTTTAATTCAAGTGGCTCTTGCTTGAAGCGCTCAGGGATCTCTAGCTTTCCCTAGTCATCAAAGTCATCAATGATGGAGGTTTGCCAATGAATATCCTCCATCACATCCATGCTGTCAATGTAGGCTTGCACTAGCCCCTTAGACGGTTCCATGCAGATTGTGCTGCTAGTAGGATCAACTATCAGCCACTGGGTGCCTTCTTGGGGAGTGGTTGCTACGTACAGGCATTGTTGAATTTGTGATTCCTCAGTACACTGACTGCATGCTTGAATGAATGTCCACTTAACGGACCATCACTGTTGTACACAGTTGCACCTTGAGTCACTGTACGCAATGCATGGAACTCTTTTCTTCTTGATCTTTCCGAAAGGATTTTCCTGTGAAATTTCCAAGGACAGATCTCGGAGTCCTAGTCGTGCATCCACAGTGCTTAGCCAGGCACTTCCCATGATAATTGGGAAGTTCCCCTTATAGTTTTCAACATGGATGACCAGGAAGTTAGCAGGGTAGGACCATCCACATATGGTGATCACAATGTCCTCAACCAAACCCAAAGGAACAGTGATGGATTGATCTGCTAGCTCGAGTCGGATGTTGCTCTTCTTTAGCGGGGGTAGGTTTTAGTTCTTGTACATATCATGAGAGATTAGATTAACCCCTGACCCTGAGTCCAGAAGAGCTTTGCATGGCTTGTTCCCAGCCACTTGAAGATAGATTAGGAGGCTTCCCAGATCTATCAATTTTCAGGGAAGAGACCCAGCCTTGATCCAATCCGTCACAACATGTGTAAGCATGACCGTCTGGATGTTGGATTGTGATGGAGTGGAGGACTGCTCGGGCAGTGTGATGGTAGAGGCATTGGTAGGTTCTGAGGCATTGGCCATAGGTGTAGGTGAGGGTGTATTCAGATTATTGGGCCAAAAGAAGGAACGTTTGCATGGCTTGGGTTCCGGTCCACTCGTCCTAGATGCTAGTTGTAAGTTAACAGCCCTTGTAGTGTTTCGTTGTTGTGGCTGTGGCGGTATTTCTCCCTACATGGATGGAGAAGGTGGAAATGGAGAGGGATGATGTGGAGAAGTGGCAAAAGAAGGTGACGAAGGGTAGACATGATGTTTATTTGTCCCCTGGGTGATGGAGATGGATGTCTGAAATATTCAAGGGGGTGGTAGTAACTGGGAAAGGCCACATGACTGGAAGACTCTCTTGGAGAGACAGGTTGCTGAACATAGTACTCATAAGGATCTGGCTGCTTGTAAGGGTACTACTCCCTTGGCGGTGGCATCCCCCATGCTTGTGGTTGTTGCCATTGTTGGAAATACTCGTACAGTTGTGGAGGCGTTCCACTCGGGTAGTATCCTTGTGGCTGCTAGTGGAATTGCCTACCTCTATGCCAAATGAGGGTTCAAGGCATAGACCCCAAACTCTTGTAGGTGAGACACCACAGGACAACATCCCTTGGGATGTTCATATTGGCATATGCCACATCCATCATCCTCTTTAGTGTCAGAGTTTGCAACCTATTCAGCTGCATCAACTTTTCCCTTACCTTTGTGTTGGGTATGTTTAGCTCCCTTCTTCCTACACCGATCACGGTCACTACCCTATTCTTTGGACTCTTCTAAAATTTTTAATACACTTTGGAATCTTTCATCCAAAGCATCCCAAATTTTATCCACCTTTGTCGATATTTTAGATGCAAACTTTTGTAATGGCAAAGTCTTCCGATTCACTGCTACTTCTAGTGGTGACTCTTCGTCCTCATCACAAAATCGGACCCCCCTTTTTCTAAGGGAAGGGTCCTGGTCGAATTCTTTAGCACTCTCCTTTTTTCTGAGTTCTCCTTCCTCTTTGGCCACCTGATCAATGAGGTGTTGCAACTAATGGACTCTTAGCTCTGACAGCCTTCCCTTGGCGTAGACACCAAGGGTCTTTCTTATTTTAAAATGGAGCCCATCAATAATGTGGCGAAGCTGTGCCCGTTGAGAATAACCATGACCAGGGCACCGATGCAACAGTGAGTAGTACCTGCTCATGGAGGCATCCAAGGGTTCATGATTCCCTTGTTTCCAACCTTGGATCTACATTCTCAGATTTGCCACTCTAGAGTACGTTTGATATTTGTCATTAAATATTTCAAGCATCGTACTCCATCTTCTGACTGATTCTGGCTCTAAGGACCGGTACCAACTTTCGGCTTCTTTGATGAGTGTTCGGGAGAAAAAGCTTCAACTGTTGCCAATCATTATCAATATTTTGCAAGGTGTAGGCATCATGGAATGCCTGCAAATGGGTCTGCAGATCATAGTTGTATCCCCCTTCAAATATGGGGATGTTGTTCATGTCAACACGCTTGATCCGGCTATCCTTCATGTGCCTACTTGGGATATGAACTGCCTCTGCAATGTGGAGCATGCTCCGAGTAGCTAATAATGGCTCATTTGAATCATAGTCTTGTTGGGGACTATGACATCTACGATGATTTCTACTACCCCTTCTTTCATGATGGCAAGGGCCACATGATTTATCATGTGCTCCCTCATATTTCCTCACTCGAACCTGCTTACCACCGTCCCTTCTCTCCAACCTTCCCTTGTGACGCTTAGAACCTGAGCTAGATGAAGGTGAAGGAGAGGGGGAGGACGGAGAAGAAGGAGAGGCA
Source organism: Gnetum montanum (assembly GCA_015680685.1). Classification (NCBI taxonomy): domain Eukaryota; kingdom Viridiplantae; phylum Streptophyta; class Gnetopsida; order Gnetales; family Gnetaceae; genus Gnetum; species Gnetum montanum. Next base: position 43,302 of record MNCI01004659.1, read on the forward strand.
TCGCCACCGCTTCAACGTCGATCCCCCCATCTACCCTGGTGATGGCCATGGTCATCTCCTCCAACCTTGCTTCGTGACCCACCATCCCCTTGAGGATCGTAGTCACTTGGAGGTTGGTTCTGGATGACTAACTCGAGGATTTGTGGCCCCAAGTGAAGTTCGGTTGAATGAGTATCATGAAACACAGGATCTCCATCGTCTTGTGGCCCCTGCGAGAATAAGGGGTTACTGAAGTGTTTCCTCTTTTGTTGTTCATATTGCTCGGCTTGCTATTGATCTCTTGTCCATTGAGCTTCTATGGGACAATAGTCTTGGAAGTCATGGTCCTCCATGACATACTCTGCCACTTGGTCCTGGATGCCCATTCTACCTAGATTGTGGTACAGCATCGCAAGCTACCCTCCATGTCCCACCATTGAAGATGTCCATCCTAATGTAGGATGAATGTGAAATTAGGGACATATTCATCGAGATGTTTATATACCACCCGACATTCTTGCGGCACCAATGGTTCAAATGCATCTCTCCTGTGAGAAGACATGTTGGACGTTAGATGGTCCATATTATCGGTGTACCTTATAATTAACTTTAAATTCACCTAGTGTGCAAAGATAATTCTATCTTGGATCCAATCCAATGACTTAAATGATAATTTCACTAAAGCCAGATGATGCATGTAAGACTAACAAGTCCCCGGAAACGGCACCAATGATGAGCGGCTAGGTATCCCTACGCCCAACCATACAAATATGAGCATTCACACCTGATCCGGTCAAACTCCGCAGATTGTAATCACTTAACATGCACAGACTTCTAACTAGTGAAACCTTGAGTTAGAATAGTCGTTGTCATCCTAATCTTACTTGTAAAGTTCTATTGCGATGGTTAAGTGAGACTAAGGCTAATGATTTTTATATCTTTTTAATTATCTTTTTCGGCGACTAAGTGAGGTATGGAAGTAATGAATAAACTATTATCTAATCTCTAATTATCCTAGTGTATATGCTAACTACTCCTAGCATAAGCATCCGATCCCATCCTCCAAGCACGTTCTGAGCATTTCCTAACACTGCTGGGCTACCAGACGTTAAGCGTCATTGGGTTTACCAAGTGTTTGGATTGCGTTCGAGATGGTTGTACTTATGTCTTTTACAAACTACGAATGAACTCTAATGATTGAAATTATGATAATGAAAACATAAATAATTGACGAGTAACTAATAAAGCATAAACAAATGATTAACAAAGCATAAACATCTTAAACTATTAAATGCATGAAACAACTAAGTCCAAATGCTACAAGGATTGCATGAACAGTTCGTCTTTATTTCCATCATGCCAATGGGCTCAGATACATCAATGCTCGAATAAAGATTTGATCACTTTTCATACACCTGCTACAGGCACTTGGAAAATATTCTATCTCTTACAGGAGCAAACTGCAAGACCTTTGCTATTACTACCCAAAAAGATGCCTAAATGAGGTGGAAGGCCCTCATATTTATAGATCAAGGAAGGGTGCTATGTATATGAGGCCCCATCGACGCGGGGTGGCTGTGTCAACAGGGCTGCGTCGACGCGGCCCCGTATATGCAGCCCAGTTGACGCAGTGACTTTTGACACTTCATCAGTAGGCTAGCAGGTTATGAGGATGGATAACAATTTGAGGCTAGTGCCCCAGGAACACATGGTTGGTTCGTTAGTAGGCAAGGTGGAATAGTAGGATCCAAATAGGCCCATAGTGTTGTTGAACATCCAAAATTTTATCATTGTTGTCTCCTATGTGGTTGCTTGACATCTAGCTCTTCATTAAATGGGGGATGGATGATAAATTGTAATTTTGATGGACTACAATATGAGATATACGATATCATAGTCCATGCTACATTGTCATATATGTGATATCGTAGGATGTGTGCCAACCTATAAATATCACACTTAAGCACATGGATCTACAATAGATTTCATTTCATAGTAGTGTAACTCTTTCACTTTGTTTCCATAATTTTAGTTCTAAGTACTTAGCAGTGTATGCCTATAGCATGGTGTTGCATGATTGTATGGAGTCTTTATTCAAGTGAAGTGTACTTGGACACATTTCATGACTAGCAATAAAGATCGAGATTGCTTATCATCATTGCAACATCCACTTAGTTTCTTGATGTTTACTTAAATTAATTTTATTGTTTTCACTTAGATTGCTAATTACTTTCCTAGTTAATGTTTATGATTCCATGCACTTTACTTTCACATGACCAAATCCTATGAGCCCATTGATGAGCAATGAAGGAGAGATAATGCCATGGAAACTAGACATGAACAAGATAAAGGAAAGAAAGTCAACTCTACTATTGTTGTGGAGAAGCTTTATGGATATGTATTTATTGCTGAAAAACTTCACCAAAATCATGAGTTCTAGTCACAAATGCCTATCATCTTATTGGAGGAACTTGTTAAGAATCAATTACGCTCTAACTTAGCATAGACACTTAGAAGGAAGTCAAAAGACTCAAGGTACAAGCAAGACTTAAGGCCAAGAGTTCTATTGTATCTCACAAAGAAGAACATCAGAGTCATCATAGGAGGACAAGTCGACACCATTCTCCTACTACCTCATCTACATCCTCATGATCATTAGGGAAATCTGATAGAAGGGGGCAAAGGTACAAAGACCGTGACAAAGAAAAGAGAAGGACTCATGATCATTATGATTGTCATTCAAGACATTCTAATTTAGAAGATGAAGAATACAAATAGAGAAGGCATAGGAATCAAAGAGATCATGAAAGGGATGAGCACAGAAGAGCGCACTACTACAACTGAGGACACAAATCTGATCAAGATGATGAACCCCTGATGGTAACTCGAAGCATGATTAACATATAGGAAGCTATAGTTGTATCAAACGACTCAATATGAATAACATACCAAGATTTGAAGGTGGTTATAATGTTAATCCACAACACCATGTCCAAGCTTTCCATGATGCTTGCATCCTACAAAACATTGAAAGTAACTGGTAGAAGTTGAAGTTATTCCCAAGAACACATGAAAAAGAGGCAAAGAACTGGTATAGATCACTCAAATCTTAATCAATCAAAAAGTGGAGTATCATGCTAGAAATCTTTAACGATAAGTATTAAACTTATTCAAAGGTGTCTAACTTAAGAAAACAAGTCCAAGGATGGAAACAAGGGACTCATGAAACCCTTGATGTAGCAATGGGTAGGTACTACTCACTACTGCATAGATGCCTAGGCCATGGATTCTCATAGAGGAAACAACTAAGGCACGTTGTAGATGGGTTAAGGAATAAGACCAAAGAGATCCTTGGGGTTTATGCCCAAGGTAGATTATCAAAGATGACTACCCATCGAATTCGTAGAGTAATTGACCAAGTGGTGAAGGAAGAAGATGAGTTAAGAAAGAGAGATTCAATAGAGAAGTATAATAGAGACTCATTCATTAGGAAAAGAGATGCACTAGTTTGTGATGCCCAAGAAGAGAAAAGCTTAGAACAAGTAATTCAAAAGAAGACTCTACCAATTCAAAAAACTATAATTGATATTGCAGTGTAGGTAGAGAAAATGTGGGACTCAATAGATGAAAAATTTGCAACCATGTTGAAGATTGTGGAGGAAAGAACAAAGCAAGCCTTTGAAAAAGGCAAAGACAAGAGAAAGATGAAAGATTTTGGATGAAGAGGCAAAGTAGCTTTAGTGGCTAAGTGTTTAGACACTAGCTTCACCAATGAGGAAGGATATGTCATGTGTTAGTACAAACATCAACAAGGGATGTTGTCCAATAATGGCACATTTATAGGAAACTAGGGCATATGCACTTAATCCTAGATTTGTCAAGAAGAAAATGCCCAAAAGCTTACCTTATCCTCAAGATAACTACAAGTAGAATTTCCAACCAACATACTATCCTAGTGGAGCCTACCCACAGCCAAAGGAACAATACCATTAGTAGTGGCAACTAATCCAATCATGGGCCATGCCACCACCTTGCCAATAGTATCTATATTGGTAGCTAAATCCATATGGATACTACATTCAACGTCCAACCTCACTAGTGAATGTAGCCATTCAAACTCCATAGTACTATCCACTTGAGTAACTCATATCTACATCCATCAACAACTAATTCCTCAAATCAATAATCAACTCCTTTACCACCATTTCCACGACCTACTATGTAAGGGGAATTACCATCATAACCACAACAAAGAAAAGATGCAAGGGTAGTGAACATATTGATAGAGGATTTTACTAGCAACACTAAGGGCCAAACAATGAAATGTCCTTTCTTTAGGACAAGTCCTGAAAAGGTTGATAGAGTTAGAACTTTAGTGCAACAAGCTTCTTTTAAGAAAGACCCTCCTAAAAGTAATAAGCTTCCACCATTCTAAATACAAACATGCAGATTGTCATGCTAACAGAAATAGTCATAGATTGGATATAGGCAGGGCCACTCCCTAAGAAGAGAATTAATCTAGGAGTTCCTTTGATCTATCTATGAGTAGCTAGAAATCTACCATGCAAAGCTCTATTAGACTCAGGTTCCAGGGTAAATTTGATCTTTTATGAAACATATTAAGCATGGAACCTACCACCCTTAAACAAGTGCAACATTTGGTTAGAGATTCTAGATCAATTTGTTACCATTCCTTTAGGATAGATAGAGAACGTAGTGACCATGGTCAATGGGTGGTCTTATCCAGTAGACTTTCGTACGATTGATGTGAAAAATGATGACAAGGAATTTCCAATCATCATGGGGAGAACATGGCTTAGGACAATTGATGCTAAGTTAAATATGAGAGATTTATCTATTGAAATCTCTAAGGAAGACATGCACGAAGCCATACATACACTATGGATGCCATGCATTACTGTTGAAAGAAAAGGGTGCAATTGTGGATTAATCATTCAGAATGTCAACATGGTCATTACACTAGTCCACAACAAATGTGAAAACCAAGTGTGTGCACAAGAGAGAGCAGGCGCCACTAAATCAAAAGACACCCCATGGCCAACAACTAAGAACATTCAAGCATTCAAAATATGCATGGAACAATTTGATTTTCTTATTAATTCCCATTCTAAGAAAATGGCCCGTACTAAGGGCCCAAAAACAAAAATATTAAACCATGATCATACACCAATAGGAAAAGAAAACAAAAAGGTTAAATGAATCAATATTTCATTACCATCAAGATTACATGGGACAATAACTAAAAAGGTAAATCACTAAAGATGATAGGTGAACCAACTAGAGTGTATGATTTAGTAGATCTAGGGAGCATTTTCCAAACACTCATCCATGAGTTCAGTCATCAGGGAGATGCTTTATCTTGATTTGGAATTTAATAAGTGCTTTTCAATTTCTTATTTTATAATTATTTTTACCTTTTTCTATTTCTTAATACAAAATTCCCCATTCTTTTATACTTTTCACATTATTTTCATTTTTCTCATTCTTTTATACTTTTTCATTTCTTAAAGTTTTGATATTATTTTACATTTTTCAATTCTTTAATGATTTTTCATTCTTTGACATTTTTCATTTTTAACAACTTTTTCCAATTCTTACTATCTTTGTCATACTCTGTTTTCATGACCTTTGTAAATAATTTTGATTGTTAATAAAACACATTAAGAATAAGGCAAGATGTAGTCCAATAAGGTGAAAATTTTTCTATGTTATCAAGTCATAAGGGATTGATTATTTGCATAGTGAGTCCACAACATTCATCCATTCATTCAATTAATAAGAGGTTCTTACCATGGCCATCATGATATTCTTCCCATCATACAACTAAGAATAAACTCATGATCATTATGCCTAGACCAAAAAGTGAAAAAACCGAGTGGGAATGTAAAGGGTGTGACATCAAGGGGATTTGTGGACTCTCATGGATTACTTCTATTAGTTCTATCCTGTTGCTTAGGTTGTATTATATCCTTGTAGATTTAATGAAAAAAAAAGAGTAAGAGTAAAATAAGTGTTGCCTTATCATGTCACTACAAAGACATGTTACCCATGCCTAAAGTTAGTCCTCTGGTAAGGTTGACATAGATAAAAATAAAAACAATACATAGAATAAATTTCTAGGGATCCCAGTGGAAAGATATGTTACCCATGCTTGAAGGTATTTGGCTTCTCAGAAATTGAAATAATAATAATAATAAAAGTGTGCAATGAATAAACTCCTCCCTTGGACAATATGCCAAGTGACAATACTCCTTGCAATAGTGGTAGTCTTACAGTTGTAATTCCAAGAGATGAGACAATGCAATGTCCCTAAAATGTGGTTTGGACATGGTTTTAATCTTGGATAGAAATGCTAATGATTGCTTTAACCACTAATAAAACACAAGAATTCATTATGCCTATGGTAAGATACCTCACGTCTTGATTTCTGCAATCCCTTCTAAGTCCATTTCATCTCATTGTATGAATAATCATAACTTGTGGTTTTGTGTAACATAGTGTAATTTTCCTAACTTGGTGATACCAACATGTGTGTTTCGCTAAAGAGGTATGCATTATATTCAACTCCTTAAGTGCCTAAGGACACTTTAGGTGTGGTTATACAAAGGCATTAAGGGCTAGAGCTTGCTTTGGAAAGGGCCCACTTGTATAACTATTATATCTTATACCTACCAAGCAATTCCACATCATCTTGAACCTTCTAATACCAATAAACGTCAATAAAAACTTTCCTTATCACTCAAACTATCTATTCTAATAACATGAACTCATTACCCATCTCATCATCTTATCAATACTTCATGAACTTTTGTACCCTGAGATTCCTTCTTTAAAAACTTTCCATGTCAAATTTTTGAAAAATATGCATCACCCACAAACTAAGATCCTCTGAATATGCTTTAAACCTTATAGCCATTCAAAATGATTCATTTTTAATCCTTAGAAATCATTGAAAAATGTGAATTTTTGGCCTCCAATATTGGAGTTGCCCTGATATTGGATCCCACAAAATCCATATATAGGTAGGCACTTAGCAAAAATTTTTTACTTTCACATTTGAAGCCTAGGGAGATTTTACCATTTTTCTTCTACGATGTGAGATTTGCTCTCCTAGCTTCCCCAAGCCATAACTTGCAAATTATTGCTCTGATTTTCATGATTTTTAAGTCTATTTGATCCCAAAGTGCTTATCTTAGTTGTGGGTGTGCTAGTGAGGAAAATTGGAGCTAATAGTTTAGAATTTTCTAACACTTGGAAGGTATTATAAGGGTAAGTATGAAGGGAAAATTGAAAATTTTTAATAAAAATCAATCACATTAATGCCAGAAACACTTAAATAATGCTCTTAAGAAACCATAACAATCATTATGAGCCATGAATAATAATGAAATCAACAACTATGAAGGATTATAAGGAAATTAACACTTATGGGGTTTCTTTTTGAAAATTATCTAACTCTGCAATCATAATGAACTAGGAACTTAATGCACCTAAGGGTATGAGTAAGGTATAGATCCATTGAGAATATATGAGAATACCTTAGTAATTCTAACTCTTTGATGATCGTAGATGGTCCCAAAGAGAGGAGCACAAGGTGGACCCTCATGGCCAACAAGCAAAAGACCATGAGGCCAAGGAAGAGGCCAAACAAAACCACAAGAGCCACAACCAGAACATGCAGATTAGGAAGCCTAATCATTAAACATCCATCAAGAAACACTTGCTACTGGACATTTGGCTCAAGTGGAGGTAGAACCACAACCACAAGGATAGTACCTCATGTTGTCATAAGAGTGTCTCCAGATCATTTAAGAAAGAATGCTTCTAACCATTGTAATTTTGGCAATGAACTTTGATCCATTTGTGGAGTTTTTTTAAGAAGTTGTAAGGATGCAAATCCAAGCATCATTATTGTGGCCCATATTATTAAATACTGGAGAATGGTACCTTGGGGAGACTTACTAGCTTTAGCATAACAAGGCAAAAGATGCTACACTTAACATAGAGGGAGTCTCTGTTTCTTATTCAATGAAGGTGATAGTATAAGCTTTTAACAGGCCTAATGAAGAGGCAAGATTAGCACATCTGTCTACAAGGTTCAATATAGAAACTAGAAAATTGTGGCTGAGAAGAACATATGGCAAAGAAGATAAGGAATATAATGAGCTAACTCTGGAGGAGAAAATATATTTCAAAATTGACACATATAACTTATTTCCCATCAAAAGACTAAATAAACTATCCACCTATGCAACTAGAGGAGGTGTGATCTTGATGGGGAAATATAACGTCAATCTAGCACAACTATACTTCATGGAGATTCAAAGGCAATTCAAGGAAAAGAAGGTAGGGAAGCTCACAATTCCATTTTCTTACCTAATTAGGAAGGTATGCAAACACACTGGAATCTTAGGGTCATAAATGACATCTACAAGAAACCTCAAAATACTTCATATGCTGAGATGCTTAACCCTCTACTAAAGAAATATCAAGTCGAAGAAGAAACAGAACCTAGGGAAACCATATAGACCAAACAACAACAATAAGTAGGAACTAGTGATTTACAACAACAAGAATAACAATAGCAATAATAATAAGAACAGTAGTAACAACAAGTTCCACCACCACCATTGTAGGACTATAGGTCATCAATGAGTCATCTGCAATAGATTACATTGACTATTAGTTGGAGAACAAGGGAGCATGCCAATCTCTATAGAGTTATTGATAGTACCATCTAGCCCACAATTTCTGTAGATCCTGTAAGTGGATAGATCTCATTGTAGTTAGAAGGAGAGGCCCTATGGTCACAATAGATTTCTTGGAATGTTGCATCATTCCAAGTGGTGCTTGAAACTAGAGAATGAGCCATAGTTGTGGTGATGCAACACTAGGATATAATGGGAGCCCCAAAAGTGTTCATAGATCATATTAAAGAATCCTTCAATGTATCTATTGTGCCAATAGTAGATCTAACTAGAGCTAGAGATGCTCAGATGCTAGCTAGAACTTCAATGACTTCTACAGATCATGAAGATGTGTTAGATTGACTGCTATAGATTAGACAAGTGATGACAATACTTTTTGACATCCCAAGTGATGTCACTGCAGTATAGTCAGAGTTGATAATAACAAAAGGTAAACTGGTCATGGTAGAGACCATGGTGGAGCATGTGGAAGTCAAAATTCTGAGATTACAAGAAGAGATCATAATCCTTAGGGAAAAATGTAGAGACCTAACTCAATTCATTGTGCTTGACCAGTTGGAGCAATTTAGAATAAAGCAAATTAGCTGCTTGATTGAGTAGAGCAAGTAGATGGAGATTGAGAAGGAGAAAGCGATGTGGAATACCTTTGTAGTAGAAGTAAAAATGTATGCACATGCTAAGGCACTCACCACATCATAAGAAGAGAACAAACAACTCATTGTTGATAACAATAGATTAATCAGCATTGAAAAGTAGAAGAATATCTTGGAAGAAAGCATTCATCAATTGAGGGAGTAATTGATGAAGATTAACTAAGACATGAGCCACTTAGCAAGAGAGAACATAATCCTCTCAATGGAGGAGGTACGTGCAATTAGATAAAAATTAGCCATTGAAATTAGTGCGTAGCAAAATGAAGCTAAGAAGCATGAACAACTCAAGGGACACTTCCATGATTAGGTAGGGATGTACAAGTAAATCAATGAAAAGGAGATCTAGATGGCAAAGGCCAGAATCAATTCCATATCAATATAGAATCTAGATTGGCAACCCATCTTGGAAAGTTATGCCCATGTTCATTAGACAAAGTTAAAAACAAAGACCTACAGATAAAGGATCTACAAGAGTACATGGGGTTAGCTAACCTTCGTTATGCTAACTTAGTCATGTTAATAGTAGGTAGGACCAAAAATGAACTAGAATAGCAAGTAGCAACCATGTATGCACTGTACAAGAAAGAGTTTGCAGATTGCAAACATGCCTTACAGAAACTTTAGGTGGCAAACTTGGAGTTATAAGTAGTAAAGGCTAGCTACCAAGGGTAGAAAGATGTAGTAGCGAACCTAGCTAGAATATTGTTAGATTATCATGAACTATGAGCAAAGGACAAAGCATTTGAAAAAGAAAGGAGGTAGTTTGTGGCATGGTATGTCAAAGCCAATTAGATGTTGCCATAGTTTTCATGTCCATAGGATGTACTAGTTCACACATTGCACAACAAGCATGGAGGGTACATGACCCAAGAACAAAGGAGGAGAAACTTTAGGCATTCCTCAATAGATACAAATTCCAAAATCCTGATGACAAGGAAAAGCAACCAATGGAGAAGCCACCACCACTAAGCACTACATAGGCTACATCAAGCTTCATCCAGATTTTGATTTTTATTTTTTATTAAAGTTTATCCTGTCATGTCTTATGTCATTTTTGTAAAACACCATTATAACATAAAGTGTCATGTAAATAGTATAATGTAAATCTACCTCCTAATTTTATATGGAACTCTATCTTCATTTTTTTTAACTCAAGAACAAGTTTTCAATAAGTCATGGGGGTATGATAAATCATAATTTTAACGAACTACAATATTGGATATATGTTATTGTAGCTCCGATATCATAGCCCATGCTATGTTGTCATATATGCAATATCGCAAGATGCGTGCCAACCTATAAATACAACACTTAGATGCATGGATCTGTAACAGATTTCATTCCATACTAGTGTAACTCTTTCATTTTGTTTCCATGATTTTAGTTTTAAGTACTTAGTAGTGTATGCCCATAGTGTGGTGTTGAGTGATTGTGTGGAGTCTTTATTCAAGTGAAGTGTACTTGGACACATTTCATGACCAATAATAAAGATCGAGATTACTTCTCATCATTGCAACATCCACTTAGTTCCTTAATTTTTACTTAGAATAATTTTACTATTTTCACATAGATTACTAAATACTACTTTCCTAGTGATGAGCAATGAGCATATCCTATGCCCAATCATACAAATCACTAGTGTTTACTTAGTGATCTGAACAAATTCCAAACACTTTAAGTTTCTTTGTACATTGATTCTAAGAGGTGAAATTAACTGTTGCAATCATTGTCTTCCTAGTTCCTCTGATGAACTTCAATGGTATGGTTAAGTGTAATTGAGGTATGTGATTTTTATCATTTTTTTTAATGTTCTAAGTCACCTAAGAATAAAGAATAAATTATTTAATTGTTAAATTAATCTAATATCTAGCTAATATTTAACTAATTCTAACATAAGCATCGTACACATCTTGAATGCATATAACACAATTGTGTTACTAAACATTAAGCGTTACTAGGATTACCAAGCATTCCATGTATGCTTGAAATGGTCATATTTATGTTTGCTATTTAATTTAGCTTAATTAATTACTATAGTTACTTAAAAAATTAAAGAAAATTTCATGAAATATTAAATGCTTAAAGGAAATAATTAATCTAGTCCAAGTGCTGCAAGGTTTGATCAAAAAGCTCATCTTTATTACTGCATACACTGAAGTGCTTAGGTATAATAGTGCTTGAATAAAGATCCATATACTCTTTGAATCCTACTATGAACACCTAGAAAATATTCTAACTTCTAAATGGGAAAATTACAAGAACTTTGTTACAACTATGAGACTTGATACCATAAATGTAGTGGAAGGCACACATTTATAGGTGAAAACAAGGTGCCCTGTTGATGGGTACACGTCAATGGGTCAAACCTTGCATCAATGGGATCTCACTGACATGATCTTGTTTTGTTGGCACATTTAGCCATTTCATGGAATAGTTGGACTATCATATTTACAATTGGAATAATCAGTGTTTAAGAGTTTGAAAGTAAAACATATAGCTTGAATGTTGGTTGAAGATGTTTGGGAGTTATTCTTTATTAAATAAAATGTTGTTGAGGCCTTATTCGGATATGAAAATAAAGTGCCAAAATATCAAGAGTTTTATTATTCACATTATTCACCGGAACGAGCAGGAAGAAAGCAACTGATTTCTTTGTGCAAGACTGAAGGGTTTGAATGTGAATACGGTAGTAAATCGCAAGATAAATTCATTCAGAGAATACGGGATTTCAAAGCAAATGGGTTTAACTTGAATTCAGGGCAGAAAGAAATGATCAGCAATAAAATACTTGGGCAGTCCTAATTTTGTTTCGAATTTCATCTGGCTTCACCAGGAAAGTGCACAAAAATGAAAGCAAAATCCATTGTTGTTTCTCAAAAACGTAGTAATGGTAGCGGTTTTAATTCAAGTCAGAAAATCGTCACGGAAATACAATAAACCCATCCTAAAGCCGAAGTTTCTTGTTGAAATTGATTTTTGTGGCAAAGAGATTACAATCAGGAAGAAAGGGAGCAGAAAATTTGCAAAAAAAAAAATGTTTTGAGAAGGGCAGCCATTGTTTAAAATTTGGGGCTGCGGTGGCCAGAAAACAGAAGCAAAAATATCAGTATTTTCTTCTTCCGCCTAAAACCAGAATTACGCTCTTGTATTTTTGCACAATCTACGGCAACAAGATTGTTCTATCAGTGCCCTAAGCAGCTGGTTAAATCAACGCAGTTGCTAGAGACACTTGCACAACACACAGAGGAGATTTGATAACCCAGGGCCACATATATGGCACGGCCAAATAGCAGATGGATGCATTGGTTTCTTCTTCGTTTGCAGGTAGCACAACTTCCGCTGCGTGGGACACCCATATGGATCTTGAATTCACGCCGGAAATGATGAACCGCTGTACCCTTTTTTTTGGCAACCATGAGCACCAGCAACCGCTAGAAAGGCCTGCGTTATCAATCCGTTCTTGCTTGCTGTTTTGCTGATATTTCTGTAATAGACTTATTTCAGATTCAAGTTGCAGAGAACAGAGGAGAAAAGCTAAGGTCAGTGTTGTATGTTAAACTCCACAGGTGTGGCCGTGTTCAACANAAAGATTGGCAAGCTCCATGTATTCCATCATCTCCATGATCTACAACTCCTTCATGTAGATTTCTACATTGTTGTATGTATTTAACCCATTAAAGATAGGCTATCATACATCACCTTCTTCCTAAAGTTGCTAGAGGGCCTCATTTATCTTTGTCTTTACTGATTGGATTTCCTTTTCATTAATTTCTTTTTGTAGGCCAACTTGATCTCTATAATGATTCTTGATTCTCTCAAATTTGAGAGCCTTGTTCTTCTAGGTGGCTACCTCAATTGTAGATTTTTGGTGAAGGGCATGAAGTTCCTTCATGGAGAGATTTTAATTTTCTATTACCAATCTCCTCAGTTCATTATTCACTCTAGCTAGTTGCTCCTACTATTGATGGATGAAATTTCTCATCTGCTACTTCTGCACATCAACATTTCATAGGTGATGATTCTCTATGATCAAAATCTCATTCTCATGGCTTGTTTGAACCAAGTCCTTCTGAATGGTGTACTATTTGGCATTGGCCAAGGATTGGTCAAAGATAGCTATCTTTTTATGTTCTCAACCTTTTTGAGCTTATCTTAAAGCTATTTGAAGGCTTCATTATGTGTTAGTGTAGAGTTGAGAAACATGGGACCAGTGAGATGGGCTCTTAATTTAACAACCTCTATAGTTAAGTGTTGATTCTCAACTTGGGTTATTTCAAGTTGCCCCTCCAATATGATGCATTTGCCCCATGCTTCAAGTAGCTTCAACTAAGTTACAGTGATTGTATTTGGAAGGTCAAAGGCATTTGGAATTAGTTTCCTAATTTCCACTAGTTGGTCTAGCAACTCCTCGTGTTGAGCTGCACTCAATTTGTTACTAAGGGTTCCTACAGACATCTACACATCTCTAAGTGTAGAAACATTTAGTACATATGCTATAGGTGCATTTAATGCTTCAGCAATTCTATCAGTAACTATCTCTACCACCATCTCCTACCCATTGTACTGCATTACTAAGATAGTTTCCCTATCACCCTTTTCTAGATGCACCAAAAAAGTAGTGACATTTCCAAAAATTGTTGGGAATTGTTGCTATTGAGAGAGAGATACTATTACCTCTCAAGTGCTAGGATTTGATCTCATGGGTAGCTACGTTCTTACAATTGAGAAAATTGGCCCACCTCTTTCCATCTAACTTATTGTTTAGGCCACTTCATTAAGGTGGCTCATTGCTAGGCAATACATAGATGGAACACCACCACTCATTCTTGCTTATTTCTCCTACTATTACAATAGCTACTCTCAAATCTCATGCATGCACTCAAGGGTAGCATGAGATTGTGACATTATTGTGTGAGTAGGTGGTGACTGTTGCTCCTCTTCTTGGATGACTTTGGTAGTCACCTTCTCCTTCATCATTTTCACCCAGGAGGTGATTAGAGTGTGTTAGATGATTTCATTTGTGTAGTATGTTATTCCTTTCCTCTTACATAATTTTCAAATGAGACATGGAAAGGGGAGTGCCTTCCCTCCACATTCATTTTCATTAAACTGCTTCTCTATCTTAAGATAAATTGTCTATGGAACGTTGATTGGGAATCTACCACTTAGAGAGGCACATGTATAGGTGAAGAAAGCTATGATTTTGCTTGGCCTCACCATTGGATTAAGGTAAAAGGCTGCAATTTTGAAGTATGCATATTCCATTGTGGTTAGTGCACTGAACTCCTTACAATTGACTCCATAACATCACTGCGTCCATTCTTTCTGTTGTGACTGAAAGCCTTGATTGTTGGACTAGAAACCAAGGATCCTCGATGCAAGCAGTTTCACAACCTCAAATTCCTAGAGCCTCTACAATAAAAATGAAATTTGGAATTCCCTCATTGGTCTGATAAATCAACTAGGAACTTACAATATGTAAAACATGAAAATATAAATAGATTTGAATAATGCATAAATAATGAATTTCAATATATTGAACATAAAACTCCAAACGTAAAAAATTATTTAGAAAATAATAAATAATAAGTTACAGCAATGTGTACAAATGGTTCCTGAATGAGCAAAAAGATGGTTCACTTATGTAAGAGTTCAAAGCTTGTTGAAGCCAAGATGATCTACTCTACGATCTGGGTGCTAAGCCATTCTTACTGTTATTGAACCTTTCTTTGCTACTACAACCTTGGATGTACCAATTGGATTGCTACTGGGGATGAGAAAGGTGAAATATTTGGATGCTAAGTTGGTTCACGCTGGGTTTGAAATCCCAGAAGTGCAATGTTAATACTAAAAATCCACCAAATCTCAAGGCCTCACTACTTCCATGCTGGGGTTCAAGAGAATGCAAGTATGGGAACTTGCAAGAGCTCTTGAGTGCCTAAAAATTCCCCAAGTGTGGAACTATGTGTATGCATATTACTTGTAAGTGTTGAATCTTGTTAAAAATTATTGAAACTTTTCAAAAAATGTGGAATCCTTGAATGGTGTTTGAGGTTCTATTTTATAGGGTCTTTGGGCCATGAATAGGGTTGCAAATTGGCTTTGAATCAATTGCAAAATGGTTGCAAATTTATTACAAATTTAGGTGGAATGAGTGTCCAAATTTGAGGGGTTACTATACATAGTAAGTGCTTCCCCCCATGGCCATTCCTTTTACTATAAATAGTAACTAAGGTACACCTTCCATGCTAGAGATAAATCTTCCACATTGAGCTCTCTACCTTGCTTGTTGAAGTGCATGGATTGATGAATTTTGCTTCTTGTGACTTTCATGATGGGGAATTAAATTTTCCATGCTAGGAAAGAAAATCTTTCCAAGCTGGGAGAAATGTTTCCAAGCTAGGGGGTAGGGGGAACTTTCCAGGCTGGGGGAAAAAGTTTCCAAGCTAGGGGGTAGGGGGAAATTTCCAAGCTGGGGGAAAAAGTTTTCAAATTGTGCATTTGGTCTCCACATTGAAGGGGGGAAAGTCTCCAAACCCTTCATATTTCCACATTAGGAGTAGGTGAGATCTACCCCCTTGTAGCTATTTTGAACGTAGAAAAATGTATACCCCTCATAAAACCCATCAAATTACCCTTTTGGAATTTCAAAAGGCATTTTTGACACCCCCCCCCCCTCTCCCTCCCCAAGCCCAAATATAGATACTATGTGACTTTTTTCACTTGGGGAACGAGGCTTTGACCACTTATGAGGCATTTTCAGCCTTAAAAGTATAAAGTATGTGAAATTTCCCATTGTGGATTACAATTTTCACATTTACAATGAAATTTTGCCTTGGGTTTCATGGGATGGAGGCTGCATGATAGAGATTGGTTACAACATGCAAAATTTTGTGGTGTTTCAATGGCCACTCTTTCTTAGGGCTTGGAGGATTGACCATAGAGGCATCGACAAAGAATACAAAACACCATTGTGTATTATAACACTACAATGCATACATAGGCCATATGAAAATCAAGCTATCCAAGTTACCAATGTTGCTAGTTTAAGGTCATGATGGACCATGGCACTAGTTTAAGGCCCTAGTAGGCCATGTTGCCAATTTAAGGTCATAGCAAACCGTTGAAAGCAAGCTTTCTTATCAATGATCGTTGGCTACAAGTAGTATGGCTTTAGATAGGAATGATTGATCAGATTGGCTAGCTCATTTCCATTCATGTTAGCTATCTTGAATACTTTATTTCCATAGGCTCTGGTAATAAGAAAGGCCCTTTCTAGTTGGCTGAGAATTTTTCCACATGCTCATGGATGACCTTGAGGACTAGGTCCTCCTCCTTGATCTTGCACATGGTTAAGTTATGGTGATGTTGTTGCTTCT
This sequence comes from Gnetum montanum, assembly GCA_015680685.1. Taxonomy (NCBI): domain Eukaryota; kingdom Viridiplantae; phylum Streptophyta; class Gnetopsida; order Gnetales; family Gnetaceae; genus Gnetum; species Gnetum montanum. Next base: position 60,042 of record MNCI01004659.1, read on the forward strand.
GCCTCTCTTGATAGTGCTTGATGTGAGCAAGAGCTTGCATATGCCATTCCTACATTGAATCTAGTGTTGTTGTCTGTAACTCCTTACTTTGCTTGTCATTGATGAAGTTGATTAAGGCTACTCAAAGCAATGTCACCTACAATTTAAGAGGTAAAACAACTCCAGAACCATAAACAAGGCTATAAGGGATCATGTTGGTTATCGTGTAATAGGTTTTTCTGTATGCCCATAATGCATGGACAAGCCACTCATGCCACTTTTGCTTGCTATTATTAAGCATCTTCTTGAGTAAGTTGATCATGGCCTTGTTGCTTGCTTCTACTTGTCCATTAGCTTAAGGGTAGTAAGGTGACAAGAAAGAATGCTTGATGCCTAGGTTGTGACAAAAATCCTTGGTTTCTTGGCTACTAAATTGAGGTCCATTAACCATAACTATGGTCATGGGTATGCCAAAATGAGCTACAATGTTATCTAGTATAAACTTGCAAACTTGTTCAAACATGGTCTTTCTTAGGGGAATAGCTTCAACCCACTTGATAAAGTATTTGGTTACGATGATGATGAAGATATGCCTTGTAGTAGACTTAGGTGTTATAGGTCTAATGATATCCAACCCCCATTGTTAAAATAGCCATGTTATTTGGGTTGTATGTAACTTAGTTGGTGATGCATGTATTAGGTTGCTATATCGTTGGCATGTGTCACATCGCTTAACGTTTTGCAGGTAATCATTTTCCATATGGTGCCAATAGTAACCTAACTATCTAATCTTAATGGACATGGCTCTAGGTCCTGTATGTCCTCCAAAAACTTCCTTGTGAACCACCTCTAGGACTATTCTGCCTTTGGTTTTACCTAAGCACTTTAGGAGTATGTCATCATAGGATCATCAACATAATGTGTTATCACCTACAATGACATACTACTTCAATTGCTTGCAGTTGAAATCTTTCTGAGAAGTTGTCAAGCCTTGTGAGGATTCATCATGCATAAAGTAAAATTTGATATCTTCATATGACTCCTTGGAAAGAGTAGTATGAATGACGACCACAAAGGTATCCTCAATGTTCTATGTGATGGGAGTAGCACAATCCTTAGTTAAGGTGGGAAACTTGCTAAACACATCTGGTGTCACATTAAGGGCTACTGTTGCAATTTCATTAGCTATGACATTTTCATTTTGAGGTATGTGTTGGATATAAATGTCTATGAATTATTGTAATAATTACTTTCCTAGGTCATAGTAAGATTGTAAATGATTAGCTTTGCATGCATGGACTTCGGTTACTTAGTAAACCACAAGTTGTAAATAACCTTTGATGGCTAGGCATCTAATTCCTAGGTCATGAGCTACCATCATCCCTCTAATCAAACCATCATATTTTGCTGTGTTGTTGGTACATGAAAATCCAAAATGATAAGCAAAGAAGTAAATCTCACCAATTAGAAATGTTATGATGGTAGTAGCACTAGCCCATGGATAGCTAGAGCCCCATCAAAGTTCATGGTTGCCTCATAACCCTCAAGCACTTGGCTAACTATGTTAATGTGTTCATTAGGGAACTCAAGATCTATGGCTGCTTGGTTGTCAATAAGTGAAACTATCAGTTTTACAGCTATAGCTTGACCTTTTATTGAGGATTGAGAGATGTAATGGAGGTCAAATTCTACAATCATGGCATTCCATCAAGCTATGTAGCTACTTTCATAAATGTTGGTTGTTATGGCTCTAAGTATATTATCCTTGCAAATTATGTTGACTTGGCTTTTGAAGAGGTAGTGTCTCCATTGCTTCAAAGAGAAGACTAGTGCTAGATAATACTTCTCCACCTAAGTGTATTGGGTCTCGTGAGCAACTAGTACATGGCTAAGTTAGTATATAGGCATTTCTACTCTATCATTATGCTTTTGATAAAGTAGAAAGGTAATGGATGTATCAAAGATGGTGAGATAAATGTAAAATAGTTTACCCTCTTATGGAGGATAGACTATCGGTAGTTGTGTCAACTCTTGCTTAAGGTTTTCAAAGGCTTCTTAGCATTAAGCAGTACACTCATAGTGAACTCCTTTTTTGAGAAAGTGTTGTATGGGTTGTAACTTATCTATAAACCAAGCGATAAACCTATGAATAAGTTGTAATCTACCTTGTAATCCCAAAATCTCTTTAAGGTTAGTAGGTTCTACCAAATTTGGATATGGCCTTAACCTTATCAAGATCTACATGTATCTCTACTTTAGGGATTAAAAATCCAAGCATCTTGCTAGTCTTAACACCAAAGACATACTTCTTAGGATTGAGCCTAAGCTCATATTTGAGGCATCATTTAAGCACAAGATCTAGGTCATTAGCATGGTCATTTGCTATCTTAGGCTTTACAGCTATGTCATCTATATAATCATTAAGCAAACCTAACATGTAGTCACTGAAGATATAGGTCATGACTCTTTGGTATGTCATTTTGGCATTCTTAAGGCCAAAGAGCATCATGGTATAAGAAAGCATACCCCATGGGATCATAAAAGTCATGGTAAGTTAGTGTTATGGGTTGATCCTAATTTGGTTATATCCCAAGAATCCATCCATAAAGGATATAGTAAGGCATGTTTGGCTATAGTATTGATAACTTGATTAATACTAGGGAAAGGAAAGTCATCCTTGATAGTTGCTTTATTTAGGTCTAAGAAATCAATGCAAATATAGATACTCCCATTTTTCCTAGGGACTACCACTATGTTGGATACCCATTATGCATAATCGACAACCCTAATGAAACCTACTTGGTAGAGCTTTGAGCTTTCATTGAGAATTGCCAAGGCTAAATAAGATCTAATCATTTGCACTTTTTGCTTAACTGGTCTAATGCTAGGATCCAGTATGATGTTGTGCTCAACTAGACATGGGTCTAGGCCCAACATATCTTCATATGACTAGGCAAATGCCTTAATGTTATTTTGTAAGACTTTAGTGATGTCTTGGACACATTGAGGCTATAGCAAGGAAGTTAGTTTAAGGGTTTTCTCCTCGCCACTATGTGTTGTGATAGGAACCTCAACTAGATGATCTTCGATTATGTCTCCTACTTTTAAGTCAAGGGCTTCGACTAGGCTTTTAGGCCATTCAAGATGTTTCTCTATTGAGGCTATGTGGTCTACAAGACTCTTAGGCTCAAGATCTAGGCAATCAGGGTTAATACACTATTTAATATCACCGTGAGGTCCATGTAGACATAAAGGTAAATTGATTTGATCCCAGGTACTCATACTTTAATATTACATATCAATAAAAAGCATATTAAGTGGCACTTGGGTAAAAGTGAATAAATAATGCTAAAATGCCATAAAAAATATGCAAATCTAATGTAATCAAGGTCATCTACGATCATAAGATTAATTTAGAAAAGTGTAATAGAGGTGAACAAAGGTCACATAAAGGTCAAACAAGGGGAAATATAAGGAGTAAGGCTACCAATGATTAATAAAGGTAACAATTTCACCAGTTTAAGGCCTTAGTGGGTTGTGATAGCAATTTGTAGTCTTGGTGGACTATGATGTTAGTTTAAGGCCTTTGTGACCATGGTCATATGGTGTCAAACGATGGTTAGGGAAGGTCAAAACCCACTATTTGATACCATTTAAAGGTAAAAAAAAAAGACAAATAGAGCTATAATAAGGTAAACAATGAACATATAAGGCTATATAGAGGTCATAGAAGGTCAACAAGGTCATCAGGGCAACATAAGTCCAGAGATAAGTCAAAATATTATGCAATAAGGCAAAAATCAAGTAAAATAGGCCACATATGATAAAATATAGGCAAAAAATGGTTATGTTTTGCTAGTTTTAGGCCTTACAGGCCATGTTTTAAGGATGAAAGGCTATTAGGTGGGTTCATGCATTAATCAAGGTTGTTTCTAGGCTATTTAGATCTAAAAATCTAGTGTTTTGAGGCTTCTACACTGGGCTCAATGTGGAAATAGGGGTGCTTAGTATGGAGAATAAGGAAAATAGATTTTGGGATGCTCAGAGATCCAAAATTAAGGTCTTGGAACCTTCCCAAGGTAGCGTAGGGTTAGATCCATCAAAATTAGGCTCCTTGGAGGTTTGTAAAGGCCAAAAAGTAGGTTCTAAAGTCTTCCCCCCTTGTTTCCACTTTGGCTAGCATGGAAAAGAGGGGGATTCAACATGGGAACAAAAATACAAGCAAAAATAAGATCAAACATGGTCAAACAAGTAGCTAGAGTCCAGATCTAGAACTTATACATATCTCAACTTTGTTTTGAGGCAATTTGAGGTCATTTTAAGGGTTTATAGGTGTTGAAATTACTTCCCCTCCTTTTTCCACATTGCACATAGTATCCTTAGAATAGAAAAATAAGGGAACACTTATGAATTTAGAGAGATTTTGGGGCACATTGATTAGGTTTCTAGGTTCCTAGGGTTGCAAACTTTGATTTTGCAAGTTTCTAGCTGATTTTGGGCATGTTTGAAGGTTGTCTAAGGGTACTTAAAGTCATCCCCCCTATTCCACACTAGGGGAGTTACTCCAGCATGGAATAATGGGGGGAATAGGTTTTGAAGGTTGAAATGAGGTCAAACATGCAAAATCTTGAGGTTATAAGGTCTTGGGCTTCTTTAGTGAAGATATTTGACTTCTAGGAGTGTCATCTTGCCTCAAAAAGTGGAAAAGCAACTTTTCCCCCTTGTTTCTACACTAGGGAAGTTAATCTAGTGTGGAGGAAGCAAGAATATTAGATCTAGGCCAATTTAGATCATAATCAATTATGCATGTTACCTTCCGGAGTTGCCAATCCATGTCAAAATTTAGTAGTTTTTGGCATCAGTAAGTGTTTGTTTAGCTTCCCCCCTTTCTTCAACGTTGGGATAGAGAGCTAAGTGTGGAAAAAAAAAGGGGAATGGATTTTTGGCTATTTGGAATCAATTTTGTGAAGTTTAAAGGTTTCAGTAACTGCTACAAGGGTTATAGAGTGCATGAAAGGTCACTTGGTGTTATTCTAATGTGTTTAAGAGTCTCAAACTAGTCCCCCCTTTAGTTTCCATGCTAGGGATGCCACCCTCAACATGGAAGAACCATGCAACTCAAATATAGAGCAATTTTATCTCCATCAACTTTGCATGTCAACCTTTGAGGCTATTAGGATCAAGGACTAGATTTTAGTGTTAAGTTTTGGCACATTTGAGTGTTTCTAAGTGTTTTTTGGACTTCCCCCCTTCTTTCCACACTAGGGATGGAGAGTTCAACATGTAAAACAAGGGGGGATGGATTTTTGGCCTTTCGACATCAATTTCTTGAATTTTGAAAGCTCCAAATGATGTCGATAAGGTCCTAGAGTGCATATTAGCTTGGTTAATGTTATTCTAAGGTAATTCTAGATTTCAAATGGATTTTCCTATTAATTTCCATGCTAATTAGCATGGAAGGGGAAATTCCTAGTGTGGAGATATCATAAAACTTAGATCTAGCATAGTTTTAACTTTAATCAATTGTGCATGTCAGCTTTCGAGGTTACTAGGGTTGAAGACTAGGGTTTGGAGTTAAAACTAGTCATTTAAAAGGTTTTTTTAAAGTAGTTTTTGGACTTCCCATTTTTTCCATGCTAGGCCTTCCATGCTGAGTGTGAAAATTTTTTTGGGGGGGGGGGGATATGGATGGGGATGGGGAAAATCTTTTTGGTACTTTATGATCAGTTTTAATCATGCATGTAGGCTTTTGAGGGTACTAGCGATGATGGTTAATGCCTGGTCTCAAAATTTGGTTGTCTTGAAGGTTGATGAGTGGTTTTTTGGATTCCCCCCTTTTTTTCACACTAGGGCTTCCATGCGAAACCTAGAAAATTGGGGAAAAGCTTTTTGGTCATTTTTTACCACTCTTAACCATGCATGTAGGTTTCTAAGGTTGTCAATGTTGACTATTACTACTTGATGTCAAAATTTGATTATTTCAAGGGTTATAAAGAATTTTTTGAACTTCCCCCATTTTCAATGCTAAGGCTTCCATGCTCAACATGGAAAAATGGGAAACAAATTTTTGATCTTCTATGATAACTTTCGAACATGCATGCGCATTCACAAGGTTACTGGCATTGCCTGCTACCATGTAGCATTGAATTGTGACTATTTCAAGGGTCATAAGACATCTTTTGAACTTCCCCACATTTTTCCACATTGTGGCTTCCATGCTTAGCATGGAAAATTGGGGGGGAAAGCCTTTTTGATCATTTTTGGTCAATTTAGCCTTACATGAGTGCTCACAGGGTTGTTGGCATTAGCCATTAATGCCTAAGGTCAAGATTTGGTTATTTTTGGGGTTCTGAGGGGGTTTTTAGGTTTTACCCATTCTCATGCTAAGGGTGGAAGGCTGAGCATGGAAGAGGTCCCCCTCAATGGAAAAAGTAAGATCTAGGCCAAATCAATAATCAATCAACCATGCATGTCAACCTCAGGGGTTGCCGGTGTCAATGGTCAATGTTGGGTGTTAAGATTTGATAGTTTGGAGGCTTTTAAGTGTCTCATGCAATCTTCCCCCTTTCCTCCAAATTGGAAATGGTGGCCCCAACATGGATGAGAGGGGGATGATAGATTTGTACCATTTTTGATCCATTTTGGTGCTTTCAAAATCTCTAGAGGGTTTTGGCAGAGTCTAGGGGTCACTGAGCATTAAGAAATGGTCATTAGGTTACCAATTAGGGTCGATTTTGGCTTCCCCCATCTATCCACATTGAGGACAAGAGGCTCAACATTGAAGAAGCCTTCCTTAGCATGGAACACATCAAATCCTATATTTTGACTAGTTTTAACTAGGTTTGGTGAGGTTCTGAGGCTACCAAAGATGTTTAGAGGGGTTCTAGGTCATGTGGGGCCCACTTTGGGGGTCAAACTTATGCTAGATGAGTGTTTGGAGGTAAGAGTGATTGTTTCCCCCCTTCTTCTATGCTGGGAACTATTGCCCTAGCATGGAAATCCATGATACCTAGCCTTGCTCATGTTTTGCCCACATTTGAAAACTCAAGGTTGAAAAAGGTAAGTCTAGGTTACTAAAAATGGAAAGATGTTGTAATGCTAATGAATTTGTAAAAGAATGGGCATGTTTTCACATTGGGCATGGCATTCCTAATTTGGAAATATTAAATCAAGGTTTTTCATAATGTTTGAAGTGTCAAAATTGGGAAAAAATCTCAACATTGATGTAAATTTTGGCCAAAAGGGCTGGTGCAGGGTGGGGCCCACAATCCAAAAATTTAAAATTTTAAAAAGTGAAGTTGTTTCCCCGCTAAAACCAATTTGAACTAGAATTTCCCCCCTTTTTCTTTAGTGCACTTATAGTCATGGTGCACTGAATTAGCAGGTGAGGTTTCATTTAGGTTTTAGATGGGTTTTATAAGTCAAATTTTGTAAATTTTGATCATAATTATTATCTTTCAACAATAGAACATTGGAAGAGAGCCTTGATAGAGATTCTTGTGGTAGCCACAATTAATCTTCAGCATGGAAGCCTCCCATCTCCCTTGTAGCCAACGTAGAACTCCCATCTTCTCCTAATTTCCCTCTTTCTCAACGTTGAGCCTGCATGGCACCAAAACATAGAGGAGAAAAGAGCAAGAACCCCATGATCTAGAGGATGGATGAGCATTCAAGGGAGTTATCAAAGGTTCCTAGGCCTATCTTCTTCAAGCTCCATCAGTCACTACCCCAAGGTAGGCAATTCCACTTATTTTTGCCTTTGTTTTTTGTAATTTAGTTTTTTGCTTTTTAGATGTTGAGGCCATTTTTTAAGATCTACTCCAGTAGGGGGATTAAAATGGAATTTTTAAAAAATCCCATCTCCTATTTTGGTTGCTCTCCTGCAAATCTATAGTTGTTTTATGTCTTTATCTTTTGCAAATTTGATTTTGAAAATAGGGCTTATTGTTTTGTGCTTTTCCCTCAAAATCTGAGGTATGGCTATTTTTTTCAAATATTGGCCTTAGAATTTGTTAAAATTAAATTTTAACAAAATCCTACCCTATTATTTTGATGCAAATTTAAATGGGTTTTAATGGTTTTGGCTATTTTGACTATTTTAATGGCTATATGGAATTTGAGCTTTGGGATTTTTAAGGTTTTGCTATGAAAAAGAAATCCAAGTTATATATATTTTCTCAATAAAATGGTTGCATATTTTTGAAATTAAAGATTATGGGTTTGTAGCCCTTTGTTTAAGCTTTCCTATGGTTGTTGTATTATTTAATTTGACTTTGAAATTAGGAAGTTATGTCTGTTTTCCTAACATTGTGCAAGTTGTTTGTGCCACTTTTGTAATTTCATGTAGATTTGTGAAAATTTCATAAAACAATGACAAAGGATTTTACTATTTTATAGTCATGGCTACATGGCCTTTGGCTTCAACTTTCCAATGGAGGTGGAATCACTTTGATTGGACTTAAAATGATTTTTTTATGATTTTTTTTGCTATGGTTGTGTGAATCATGGCAAAACTCATGGTTATAATACATTTCCCAAAATAGAAGTGGTTGATATGCTTAATTTTTTTGTCTTAAGAAGTGTAAAATATTTTTTCTATTTAAAATAAATTTTTATTATGGCTTCATGGATTTTTCTAAGTCTATCATGCTTTTTTCTAAATTTGTGCATAGTTTAGATGTTTTTCCAAATTTATGCATCCTTTGCATAATTTAGATGCTTACTTTTTTCTAAATTTATGCACAATTTAGATAAATTTTCCTAAATTTATGCATAATTTAGACTAAGATATAATTTTGGCTATAAGGCTATAAAATACGGTAATAATGGATTTCTCAAGTTAATTTAGATAAACATCTAAGGGTTTGTTATAGAGGCTAATTTCACCTCTGACTTAGGAAGTTTTTTCTAAATTTATTGAGAAATTCCAATTGGTCATGATGCAAGGATATGCTAGGTTGTAATAATTTTTTCTTGTGAAGTCACTTAGACTAATTTAGATAAACACCTTAGAGCTTTTTATAGAGGCTAATTTCACCTTTGACTAGATGTTTTGTCTAAATTTGCTAAGTAACTCTAATAGGTTGTATTGTCTTTTTCTTTAACAAGTTGTAATATTCCTTAAGCCAATTTATAGAAACACCTCAGAGCTTTTGACAGAGACTAATTTCACATTTGACTAGATGTTTTTTCTAAATTGTTAAGAAATTATAAATGGTCACAATGTTTTTGTTTTATTTCATGCAAGGTCTTCTTGAGCCCTATTATCATTATAGTGGAGTTGGTTTACATTTTGTGCTATATTAGTCATCTCAAGACTAGTACTCCACCACATGACATGCTCCTTGGAAAGCTTTCATTGTGGTTTCGACCTAGGACAAGGGACTTCCTTGCCTACCTCCTTAGGGACTTCAATGTGATGTTGTGGTTACACTTGTCCATGAATGAAGCCAAGATTGTTGTGGAAACCCTATTGCCTCAGGCATCTAGACTGATTACCAGGTATATTACTGATAAAGTAGTTCCTAAGACCACATGGGGACCTGCAAATGTTGTAAGTTCACGCTACCTTTCAATGATCTAGATGATGCCAAAGTATAGTCAGTACAATACCAACAATACCCTAATGGTGGTGCATAGAGCCCACACATTATTCTAGAACCCACCTGGCATTGTGTATCATCTACAGGGGTAAGCATGGTTATTGTAACATTTTTATGATTTTGGCTTGATTACCTTACCTAACTTTATTAATTTAACTTCTTGTAGGTACAAGGTCAATGATTAGGGCTTGATCATTAATGACCAAATCCTACTAGTGGCTCAAATTTCTTTAGATGAATTTACCAAGAGTCCCCAAAATAGAGCTACTATGTATCAATAGTTTAGAGGGGACTTTGATGAATATGCTTTCCTATTTAACCTTATATACAAGAAGTGCAAGGATGATAAGATGATGCACAACTAGTGTGTAGATGCCAATAGCATGGATTAGAGCCTTTTAGCTAGAACCTCCACATCGCAAAAGAAAAGTACAGGTAAACATATGGCTTCTAGTGTTTTATGGTGTTAATTATTTTGTTGGCTTTCTTGGTTGTTGAAATTTCTCATATGGATGCTAACCTTTGGTTATTACTTCACAGGACCTTCCATCTCAATTGATGTCACAATACCACTTTCATGTTCACATCATGAAAAAACCCTCATCCTAAAGTTTGGTGATGTGGTGTCAATGCAGGAGTGGCTAAAGGGGTAAGCACCTAGATACATTCAAGCAAACATCCAATGTGTAGGTTTTCTTGATGTATTTATGGCACCTATTCCTTCCATTCCCACTGCAGAGGTGTTGAATGTTATCAACTCCTTTGATGAAGAGGTTGATTGCTTTAGCACCATCATTCAAGGTATTAAGGTGAATATTGATGTAGGTGTTGGCCTCTTTCATGACTTGTTTTCTGTCCTTACTAATGGGGCCAAGGTTCCTACTAGGATAGTGAGGGAATTAGGCTATCATGAGGAAGTTCTAGAGTGGCTTGGTGCTAGCATGGGCCATTCTAGAATTTTGATGGATAGCTTTAGAAACCCTGATGCAAAGGAATCATATCCTTTGTTTAGGTCTCATGCATTCCCCAAACTACTATCACAACAGAAGGTAATCAGCCTAGCACAAGGATGGACCTTTAAGAAGGTCTTGATGAAGGGCATCAAATTTGATTGGCCTATTGCTTTGGCTATTGGGCTTTTAGAGGAGATTTGTAGACTTTGTGTTGATACCTCTACAATAAGCCATATGCACTTTGCATTTTTTCCAAGTTATCTAAAGAGGTTTGCAAAGTTTTTGGTGGTGTATAGGAATGGACGATGGATTTCCCAAGATCCAAGCCAACTTTCTAGGGCTTAAATAAAGCACATTTATCCAATAGTGTAGGCCTAGAACCCACTAGATGGGTGAGATGAGACATTATCCATCACCATGAAGAATCTTGATGTTAGGTAGTATGAGTCTCTTGATAGTACTGAAGATGATGAGCCCCTCTCATTTCTTGCTAGTGTTCAACATGCCAAACGATGGCGCATGGAGGCCAAAGGGATAGCTAAAGAGAAACTCAAGAGGCCTATGGAGGAGGCACCCCCAGCATCAAATCAACCCACCCAAAAGAAGCTTATTTTTAAGCTTAAGCCATCACAACAGGTAGTCACAAGTATGATTTTTTTAACTTTGGCTATTTTATGTTTTAAAAATTTTGCTGCTACTTTATGGTTTTATGTGTTGAATGGTTTTCGATGTGCTATGCTTATAGATAAGTGTTAAGTTATAGTAGTTGAACAAAGGCATGTAGAAGAGGCACTCCTAAAGCAACCTATGGTTGAAGGACTCTTTGATGTAGGTATAGACGATTTAGATGCCTTGTTTGGTGAGGTGATACCAGGTACCTCTTCGATCATCACCCCAGAGGAGGAGGAGGAGGAAGAAGTAGGTATGCTTGTGCTTCACTATTTTTGTTATATCTTATTGTTTATATTTGGTTATCATCCTAACCTTTCGATGATTTTTATGCTTATCATAGTTCCTAAGCCACCAGAGCAAGCTCCCATCCTTGAGTTTTGTGTGAAACCATGGGTAGAGACTCTAGACAAATTGGAGTTCTTGCATGGAATGGCTAAGGACATCATTGATTGATTACATCAGGTTGCACCTAAGATAGGTAAGAATTTTGTTTTATGTACTTTGGTCATAGGCTTTGTTTGCATTATGGCTATTTAAGGTTGTGTCTTATGGTTGTATTTTATGCTTTGTGTAGTACCATCCATGGAGCAGGACTCTAGCAGAGACATGGAGGTAGAATCCTTTCCTAGACTTCCCTCTAACATTTCTAGTGTACCATGAAGTTGTATGACACTACCACTAATTTAGCAATGTCGTGTGTAAAAGCTTCATGGTAGCTAGAGAGGTTAGAAGAATCCCTATGGTAGGAAGTTGTGGCCTTGAGGGAAAAGGTTCAAAGGCAAGAGGATATGATTACAAATCTCTGAGATCATAAAGCCTTTTTGGAAGCCCAAGTGGCTAACTTAAGGAAGTTATGGACCAAGGAGATCACTTGGGCTTGCTATTGATTTAGGACAAAGTAGCAGTCCTATGGGAGATGGTGGAGCAACATATGTAGATGGACCTCATTTCTTAAAAGGTCAAGGATTGGAAGGATCACTACACTTGGGTCTTGGAGTGGGGAAAGATACAAAAGGCCCACAAGAGTCTATTGAATGGCACAAGAGAGAGCTATTCATTTAGGGGATCCAAGTAGAGAGTGCTTATCAACATTTTGAAAGCACTCTCAAGCTGGAGCAATCCCCTACTCTTCATATCACTACCATTGTGGCTGAGACTACTACAAATGTTGTTACTCATGAGCCTTCTACTTTGACTCCTATAGATAGATCTGACATTCTTTTTGGCATTGATCTTGGGGATGTTGAATAGGTCAACATGATGGAGAACTAGATCCTCCATTGTTTGGAGAATGGCCTTCTCCATCTACCCCTAGAAGTGATGGAGCCAAACTCTCCACAGGTTTGATCTATTTTATGTTTTAGTTTTTGTTTTAAGTCATAATTTTGGCTATGGGTTACTAACTAGCTATATGTTGTTGCATTTTAGGCCTTGGGAGACATTGGTGGCCCTAGTAGTGAGGGTGGGAATGACCCACCACTTCCTCCTCTAGATGCCACTCAGCAACCTGCTTCAATTGAGCTTGTTTTTGTTTTTATGTTGATAGCTATGGTTAGCCAAAACTATGTTATGGATGGTTATTCTTTGGCATCACTGCTACTCATTGTGGTTATGGCTATATGTTATGGGCATTTAATTTTAAATTTAAATATTGGTTTTAGTTTGGCTATATGCATCTATAGTGATAAATGTTGTAAATGTGGCTATATTGACATTTTGGTTGTAACATTAAATTGATGCAATAATAGACTAAACAAAAAGAGATATAATAATGAAAGGAATTTTTGCTAGTTTTAGGCCATCATAGGCATGGGTTATATAGTTTTTCCAGTTTAAGGCCATGACAGGCCATAATGCCAACTTAACATCTTAGTAGATGAGCATGCCAATTTAAGGTCACAGTGGACCATAGTGCTAGTTTTAGGCCTTAGTGGACCATTTTTGAAAGAGATGGTTTTTTAATGTTTAAAACATAAGAAAAAATAAAAAAAGGTTGTAACAAATAGGTAACACTACAAATAAATTTATGGCTACATGCATAGGCTATGTGCATAAAAAAGATATAATAAATTGCAAAAAAAAAAAAGGTCATTTGGCTATCGTGGCATTTTGTGATTAAGGCATGGGAAGATTAAGGTGAACATCAATTATGTAGATTCTTCCTAATCTTTGAAAAATTAGGGAGTGAGTAAGGCCTATTCTGCACAAGCTTGTATTTGCCATGAACTTTGCTTATGATGTTAAAAGGAAGTTCATGCCATAATGTATCACATTGCTTCTCATTTTCATTGTTGGTTGTCTTGGGTTTTTGTTCTTCATGGCTATGAGCTTCTTCTTGAAGCTCCACTTCAGACCCCTATTCTATGCAAGGGGAGCTATGTTTTCATCATGAATGATGATTTCACCTCCCTCGTAAGGAAGGTGAATTTCTTGATGGATGGATAAGGCAAAAACTTATACTTGAGCCAACCAAGGTCTTCTTAGGATCAAGTTGAACCCTAGTGTCTCTTCTACCACTAAGAAGTTTGCAATTATAGGAAATTGTTCTTTAGCTACAAAATTTAAGGAGATAGACCCCTTAACTACAACTCTTGATCCAACAAAGGACTTAAGAGCTATGGTGGCCATAGGTTATACTTGCTCAATTAAGCCCAAGCATTCAATGATGGTGCATGGAATGATGTTGGTTGTTGCTTCATCATTAACATGCATCTGATGTATTTTAAATTGTCCTATGTGTATGGTTATGAATAAAGGGACTATAGTCACCTTAATATTCTAGGGATTAACTTTAATTTCACTATTACAAAATGTTAATGATGTTAACTTCTCCTCCCCTGATGAGGGAGGAACCATCACTACATGGATAGCTTCCTCGTTAGTAGGAATATCCTCATTAATAAGTATGGAGGTCAAAATTTTGACTAGCGCGATCGTGTGATGGAAGTCATGACCAAGTCATATAAGCTTAAGGTAGTATTCTTCTACTTTAGGAATTGCTTGACTTGGTCCATTGCATTGAGAAAGTTTTTATCATTGACCATGGGCTTGTCACCCTAGTTGTGCTTTACTTCCTCCATGCATCCCAAAAGGCAAACTTTAGCTTTAGTTTGTGGCTATTGTGGCTCTTTCTAGTTGTTTTGGTTGTGGACTTAGTATCCTCTCATGGCTTGTTGGTTCAAGAAGATGGGGTAGAGAAGGTCATAGGTATAACCAAAATAGGAGTGAGTTTCAGTGGGCCCACTTCCTTTCATGCTTCTAACTACTTCTCTCCCTTTTCATCAAGCTTTTGCTTATGCTTCTTCCCTTGTTTGGTTGTAACCCTTGGGTTGTCAATCATTGGCTGTAGGAAAGAGGCAGTAGCATTGGCCATCACATGGGATTATTGTATAGTTGTTTGGGCTATAACTATTTGGGTTGTATAGGTTTGAGAGACTTTGATGACAAAATACTCTCTTGGAGGCATTCGTGATGGTACTCTCACAATGAAGGAAGGTCTTGAGATATGGGAAATCAAAGAAGCTCTTTCATTGTAGAGAAGTACATGGATCACAAATGATTCTCTGGTAGGTCTCCAGTTGTCATCGATGTTGAATGCCAAGAGAACATAGGGACTATCATTAGCATTCAAAGGGTCTTTATAGACCTACATTGACTAGTTTTGTGGACAAACTGGGTTAGAAGCATCTAAGACTAGTTCCCTCCTATCTATCTTCTTTTGTAGGTCATCCTTTAGCACAAGGTTGAAGTCTATATCATGACCAGGTAGTTAATGATAGCGACAAAAGTAGTCTAACTTGATGTATTTAGGCAACTAAGGATCATCCTTTGTTGCCCAAGTAGGATCTTTGGCTATTTCACATAGTCACTCATGTTTCTTTCTAGTGGCTTTGGTCATTTGTTTATGTTGCTTGTCTACTTCTCAATAGTTGATCTAGTAACTTGGATGGTATTAATGGCAATGTAGCATATTTAGACCTATCCTTCCTTTTGCAATTAGTTCTATTTGTTGTTAGTGCATTAGTTCTAGAAGTTGAGAATTTGTTACTACAATCATTGGTGGGGGCCTTAGGTGGGTTGACCTTTCACCCTTAGTTCATGATCTTGTTTTCTTTGGTTACAGTTGCTATAGTGGTGTTGTTTTGTTTGCTCTTTTCTTTGTCTCTTTAAGTGTGTTGGTTTCTATATGGTATATAGGCCAAATCATGGCTAGCCTCTGCAACATCCCCTATGTTTTTAGTTTAAGAATTCTTGGCTAAAAGACTGGATCAAGGTAGTAGAATTTAGACTTGATAAAGTCATTAACTTCTTCCTTGAATATGGCTAACAAGTGGGCTTCAACTATGGGCTCTGGTAGTTTACTTAGTAGTTCACTCTACAACTGAATGAATTTTTGTATAGGTTCTAAGGGTCCTTTCTTGACTTTCATGAGTTGCTTAAGTGTTGTGTTAGGCTTCAAGTCATACTAGAAGTGATTAACAAAATAGGCTACTAATTCTTCCAGAGAGGATATAGACCCTTTTGGAAATGTGTGATACTAATTGAGTGCTTTCCCAGTTAAAGACATAGGAAAAATCCTCATGATGGTATGAGGCCATGGATATAAGGGCAAACATTTTGATCGAAAGGTAATAACATGACCATTAGAATCACCTTCTTCATTATATTTGATGAATTGTGGAATGGTGACACCAAGAGGAAGTCTCAAGGGTGGGACTATACTACTTATGGGATTATCCTAGTAGAAGTCCATAATCTTGATGGTTTGTGTGGTAGAGCCATTAAGCTTCTTCAATTCCTCTGTTAGGTCTTGGATCATTTGGAAGGCTTGATCCAAGCCTTGCAATGATCCCATAGTTTGTAAGAATTGTACATAAGGTTTTGGCATTTGTTGTGAGGCTTGTGGCCTTATTATTGGTTGCATGATAAAAGGAAAAGGTTGAACTATGATTGTGGTTTGTGGGCCAAACAAAGAAAAAGATCTACATGTTGATACTTGAAGCACAAATAGGACAATGTGGTGTGTGACCCTTGCATTAATGGAGGCCTCATGGTGGACCTCATGTTAGTAGTTAAAGGATTTGTGGTGGTAAAAGCCACTGTTGATGGCTTTGTATATCGTGGCTATGTTGCAAATGACATTGATACACTATAGTTTGTTGTTTATGGCATTGATTGAGTGTGATATGTAGCTACAACTAGTGTGGGATCTATCATAGCAGGGTGTAGAGGACTAGAAGATGGTGGCATCATGCCCATGGAGAAAACAAAGGCATTAGGGAAAGTTTCTATGACATTGGGGGATGTTTGTTGGAATAGTCCTTCAAGGATGCTTTTAGGTTCAGATTCTACCCTAAATTCATCCTCCTCTTCCTATTATTCCCCAAAGGTAGGTTGGTCATTTTCCTCTTCTTTAGCAATCAATTGGGTTAGAATGCTAGAATAGACGTTGTTAAGGGGAATTTATTCATATAGGGAAGGGATGTACTCTTTTCCACCCCTATGTATGACCTCAAATTCCCTTTTGGCCTCAGCTTCAATTCATGGAATTAACATGCTTGCCTATATTTTAGCATAAATGAAGTTATAATAATATTCATTTATGGCTACAAAATCAAGACTCTCCCCTTTGACTCTCAAAGATCACCTACACTCAATGATTGCAGGGTCTTTAGAATCATACACCCTCATAACTTGTTGGTTATGATCTTCACCAGTGAAGGTGAAGGGTAGTTTGGTGGATTTTTGAAAAGGCATGGTTATAGTGCTGATAAGTCCTTAAGAATAGGCTACAAATGTTAAGATAGGAGTAAATTCTAGTAAATGAAATTCAAAAAATCTTAGAGAAAATGAAAATGGCAAAAAATGATATACTTACTATAATTAGTAAGTGGGGATAAGGGGGTTTACCCCTTTACCAGAAATAGAATATTGTTAACATTGGCTTCACACCTCATTCAAAATGGCTTCCCAAGTGCCTCTATATTGGGTATGGTAGGGGGAAAAGAAGGGGGATGAGATAATAAAAATCTCACACCTTCTTATTCCAGCATTGGAGAGAGGAGGGAAAGTTTAAAGACTAAAGTGAAACTTGGCAGTTTCCAAAGATGGTTTTGGCAGGTTGCCAACTTTCACCAAAAATGAGGAAAAAGTAGGTTTAGTTGGTATGAAAACCAATGTTGGTTTAGTGACAAAGATTATGGCAACAAAAATTACATGTTTATCAAGGCTTCCACACTAGCTTTACTCTAGGAATTCACAATAGATGTTGTGAAATTTCAAAACCCAAACCACTTGCAACTACTACACTAAGGTTTCTGTCATAGGGGGGAGGGAATGCCAACGTTGGATTCCTTAGGTGTTTTGGCTAGAAAATGACTTTTAACTTGCAACAAAAGTAGATCTAGTTATAAAATTGGTTTCAAACTTCATCAATGTTNTTTTTCACTAAAATTGGTTCAAGATAATTGCTAATTCTCTTAGCTTGGAAAAATGGGGGAAAGTCAACTCATGGATGAGTTAAACCACCCACTTTTAGAAGCTAGAAAATAAACCTTTGGCAATAAAAATAATGGGAAGAAAGAAATATCAACATTGGCTTTGGACTTTAAAATTCATAGCAAGTTCTATGAAAAGCCCAACCACCTACAACTTCCATGCTGTAGTTTTGGTCACAAGGGGGGTGGGGGAGAGGATCGTGTGTTGTGGAAGACTAGCATTTATTTTTCAAGGGTTTTGGTTGCAAAAAATGAAGAAAAATCTTGCAAATGGCTATGAAAATAATAGATCTAGCTATAGAATTTAGGTGAAGGCCCTACTTCTAACACTAAGAAAAATTGTTGCAACTAAAAACCTCAATTGCTGGAATGAAAACCAAGGATCCCTAGTGCAAGTAGTTCCCAAACCCCAAATCCCCAAGGCCTCCATGATAAAAATGGAATTTAGGACACCCTAGTCAATCTAGCAAATCAATTAGGGACTTGGAAGATGTAAAACATGGAAATATAAATAGATCCAAATAATATAGAGATAATGAATTTAATTCTATTGAACACAAAACTCAAAACTTAAAAATTTATTAAGAAAAGAATAAAGAATAAGTTAGAGAAATGTGTACAAATAGTGCTTGGATGAGCAAAAAGGGGATTTAGTTGTGCAAAAGTTCAAAGTCCATTGAAGCCAAAATGATTTGCTCCATGATCTAAGTGCTAAGCCACTCTTGATGTTATTAAATCTTCCTTTGTTGTTGCAACCTTGGATTTACCAATGGGGTTGTTGCTTCGGGGGGGGGAGCGGGGGAGAGGGTGAGCAAGGTGGAATATTTGGATGCCAAGTTGCTCCATGGTGGGTTGGGAATCCCAGAAGTGCAATGTAACACCAAAAATCCACCAAATCTCAAGACCTCACTACTTCCATGTTAGGGTTCAAGAGAATGCAAGTATGGCAACTTACAAGAGCTCTTGAGTGCCTAAAAATGCCCCAAGTGTGGCATTGTATGTATGCAAATTACTTGTAAGTGTTGAATCTGTCAAAAACTACTAAAACTTGTCAAAAAATGTGGAACCCTTCAATGGTATTTGAGGTTGGCTTTTATAGGATCTTTGGGCCATGAATAGGACTACAAATTGGCTATGATTTGGTTGCAAATTGGATTTGAATTAGCTATAAAATGGCTGTAAATTGGCTAAAAATTTAGGTGGAATGAGTGACCAAATCTAGAGGATACTATACATAGTAAGTGCTTCCCCCATGGTCATTTCATTTACTATAAATAGTAACTAGGGCATACCTTCCACACTAGAGATGAATCTTCCACATTGAGCTCTCCACCTTGCTTGTTGAAGTGGCTAGTCAATGTTGAAGTGCATGGATTGATGGATTTTGCTTCTTGTGGCTTCCATGTGAGGGGGAGAAATTTATAGGCTAGGGGGGAGGGGTGGGGAAAACGTTTTAGGCTAGGGGGAATGTTTTCAAGCTAGGGAGAAACTTTCCAAGCTAAGGGGAAAATGTTTCCAAGTTGGGAAAAGTTTCCAAATTGTGCATTTGGTCTCCAAGTTGAAGGGGGGGGGGGGGGTTTCCAAACCCTCAACCCTTCTAGGATAGGGATAGGTGAGATTTGCCCTTATAGGTGTTTCCAGCATAGAAAAATGTATACCCCTCATAAAACCCATCAAATTTTCCTTTTTGGCATTCTAAAAGGCATTTTTGACCACCCCCTCCTTGCCCCCAATCCCAAATATAGATATTAGATAACTTTTTTCACTGGAGGAATGAGGCTTTTGCCACTTATAAGGCATTTTTTAGTTCCAAAAGTATAAAGTATGTGAAACTACCCATTGTGGGTTGCAATTTTCACATTTACAATGAAATCTTTCCTCAGGTTTCATGGGATGGAAGCTGCATGATGGAGATTGGTTACAACATGCAAAATTTTGTGGTGTTTCACTTTCTTAACACTAAGATCTACTTGCATTGAAATTTCTACTAAATTTGACCTAGTTTCTAGTAACCCAAGGGCCTCTACAATGGCTTTAACCGAGTAGGACACTAAAATGTCCTTGATCTTGACCATTAAACTAGCCTGCCAATTATTCCAGAATAGGTATGTCTCTCCCATGTATCACTCATTGCTAGAAGTGATTATGGGCCACATGGGAAAGTTTTGCAATTGTGTTTTGACTTTTGGCAATGCGAACTCTAAGAAATGTCCAAAGTTTAATTCTTGGAGCATAGATTTTTGGACCTTCTTTTCTACAATTTACTCAAGGCAAGCTTCTATCATGGTAACCTCAAGGTTTGGTTTGGGTTCAGGTGCCTCATCTTGGTGAGATTGTTTTGTTGCAGTTGCTTCTAGAATTTGTCAGATAGATTCTACTTCGGGCTTCTCTCGAAGAGGTCTCCTGGCATGGGTTTCTATTGCTTGTTCTTGGGCCTGTTCTTGGGCCCTTCCCATTCTTAGTTGTTTGTCCCTTGGTTGGGATGGTCCTCCTTCCAACACATGCATTCCTTTAAGTGCCATCTGTGATTAAAACATAACCAAGGATTAACATATAATGTGTAACTTATGACCTTTAAGTACCTTATCTCATTGGGTAGTTACACTTAAGCTAAGCTTTGACCATGGAAGATTGATTATTTTATTATTATTTTAATGTTATTTCATTTACAATGTCACTAGAGCTTGTTGGAATGGTTTTACTTTTATAAATATATTTTTTGATGTTAGTTTCTTAGTTAAACCTTTGTCGGAGTTAGAAAAAATTTTGAAAATTTTTTATTAAAAACTTAAGGTTTGTGGTCCCCATGACAAAGAGCTTATCTTCAGTAGCTACAAGGTCAAAGAATGAAGTGAATTAGACAAATGATTAGGAAGATATGGCTCTTAGAATGTTCTAGGCTCTGAAAAATTGAAAAACTCTTGCCCCCCCCTCCCATCTTGGCTCAAATGTGAAAAATTGATAAGTATTTGCACGTATATATAGACAATTTTTGCCTTGCTTTGATGAGGTCTTGTCAACGGGGTCTCGTCAATGAGTGGAATGCATATACGAGGTCCTATCGATAAATCTATTGGACAAAATTTTCCACATTGAATATTTCAAAAATTATGAGGAGTTCAAACATGAAATTAGGGCCCATAGAGAACCAAAAAAGCTCTAAACATGATGAAATGCTAAAAGAGGGCTTGGAAATTAACAAAATTAGAGAAATTGATGGGAGAATTTTATTGGAGAAATGTCCTAAGGAGTGCATGGTTGGATGCAACCAATGGGGCACATGAAAGATTTGATCGCAGAAATGCCTAAGGATAAGGAACTTAATTAACCCAACCAAGGACATGCAAGTGGGTCCTCTCCATAGCAGGTACATGCCCTTTTTGCCCTTACATATCCTCAAACCAAGGAGTCTGTGGACTCCATAGTTGATTTATGGTTATGAAAAGTTAAGGACCGAACCCAGAAGAATCTACCTAAGAATTTTAACACTTCAAACTAAGACATGGAAAATTGATAGTGAGGTGCTTTATGGGAAGCATGGATGGATGAAAGAGAAGATGGAATGGAATTCCTAATTGTATTCACATCAAGTCCCTTATGGATCTTATGGTTAAATGACAAGATAAAATCCATCCTTAGTCTAGATTAGAACCAACCACTTTTAATGACTTCACATCAACACTCTAAGACCAGTCCACCCCCTCGAGACACAAGAATGCTTCCACAAATTAAACACTATACCTTATTAAGAAGTGAAGAGAAGTAGAAAGTGAGAAAGGGCCTTAGATAGAGGGGACCTTCAGGCATGGGTAACATGTCTTTCTAGTCCCATAATGAGTGCTTGTAGCTTGTTATTTTTTCTAAGGGGTTTGCTTTGAATTTCCATTGGTGCTTTTTTTTTTTTGGAGTTTTATGTTTTTATGATTTTTTGGATGGGAACCACATCATGCAAAGACTTATTAACTTCCTTTTATTGGTCAATGCAAAATAGTAAGAAATCCATGAAAACACTCATACACTCAAGTAAGTAGAAAGGCACAAAGCGCATTAAATCCCCTTGAAATCACATCCTTTTCAAACCACTTGAATCTTTCCCAAGTTTGGAAACTACCAAGATCACAAGTTTGTTCAAGTTTCATTAATGAAAAAGGGATCTCATATTTCCAAAACAAGGAAGACCATAGAGTTTGTGGGTTAGTGGATGACATGGACTCACTACCTATTCCATGAAAAAGAAACTTTGTCTTAGTTATCAATATTAAAATTCAAAAATAGAAACCAAAAATTAATAATCAAAAACATTAAGTACAAACCACCATTAGCAAATAGCCACAACATCAATGTGTCATGTTGATAATAAAGCAATTTTATTATAAAGCATTAATAAGAAAAATTCACATCAAAATAAAGTAAAATATAAAAGAAATTGTAAAATATTCAAGAAAGTTGTACTAATGATGTTGTAAAACAAAAAATGGAAAAATAACAAAATGTAAAAAAAAAAGATGTAAAATCAACAAGGTGTAAAACAAAAAGTATAAAACAACGAAGGTGTAAAATAAAGAAAACATAAAACAAAAATTATAAAAAACTGAAGAGCCACTTATATGGTTAGCAAGGATGGCCATCTCCCCCATGAGTAAGTGAAAAGGAGGAGATCCAAAAAATTGAGCAAGGTTGTCCATTCGATGAGGTGTTTCTTGCAATGGCTTACTTGGGCTTATGGAAAGGTTTAACTTGTTGCATGTTGACCAATTACTTCTTATTTGGGCTTTTAGGTTTGTAGATCAACATGGCCTTAGAAGGAAAGATTTCATAAATGATATAAGGACCTTCCCACAATTTTTGAAACTTGGTTCATCGTAGCACATGCATTAAGTTCTAATAGAGAACCTCATCTGTAGGTTAAAATCTCACTTTCCTAATTTTGAGGTCATGACATTTCTTATTGAATGCCTTGTGCACTTCATTTAAGGGTAGGACCACCAATCTATTCTCATTTAGCATGTTAAGGTTGATCAATCTTTCTTTTTGTCCTAGTCTAAGGTCAAGATATAGGTCATAGGCTATTGGAAGTGTATGGATCTTAGATTGAATTGAAAGAGTTGGTAATTTTCCATACACTAGTTCATAGGGAGATTAGCCTATAGGAAGTTTCCATGTTGAGCGGTAACTCCAAAGGGCATTGTTGAGTTTTGTGCTCTAGTTTCATCTTTTATGCTAATTTTTCTTGTTAATACCTTAGTGATTTCCCTATTGGTAACCTTTATTTGCCCATTGTCTTGGGGGTGGTAAGGTGTTGTTAATTTATGTTCAACCCCTAAGCATTACATGAGCTTGCAAAAAGTAGCACTTGTAAAATGAGTACCATTGTTAGAAATTAGTGCACATGGCATCCAATCCTGTTTACAACATTCTATTGTACAAATTGAGTAGCAATGAAAAATGTATAGGCAATGACAGCTATTTCTTTTGCCCATTTTGTATAATAGTCAACAATGACTATTTTGTATGTCTTTCCATTCAACATGGGTGTGATGGGACCCATGAAGTCTATGCCCTAGATGTTGAAGGGTTCCAGTGGTTGAATCCATTACTAAGGATCCTCCATTTGAGTGGTCATCCCATCATCACATTGACAATGTTCACAAGAGCAGACAAAGTGGTGAGCATCCTTGAAGATTGTTGGCCAATAATATGCTACCATTAAGATCTTAATGGCCATGTGTCTCTCTACATAGTAGTCCCCATAAGGACCCTTGTGAGCATCTTTGAGAACACGTAGTTGATTAACATCAAAAACATGCCAACGAACTAGGCTATCAGCGCACACCTTGTAAAGGTTTCTATTGAGCTCCATGAGGCATTTGGCCTAATGAAGAAACTATTGTTTCTTCCAATGTTCCAAGTCTTGTGACATCTCCCAAGTGAGAAGATAGGTGAGAATTCCATCATACCATGTAGGCTCATTGGGCACTTTTTCATTTATTGCATCAACAAAGAGAATTTTATCATGGAACTGATCTAAAAGTAAACTCCTTTTTTTTATCCCATCGTAATCAAGACAAGTGATTAGTGGCCACATTCTTGGCCCATTTTTGATCTACCATTGTAAGATCAAATTCCTACAAGATCACAAGCATTTGTATGACATGGGGGCTCATTGTTGACTTGTTCATCAAGAAGTGAACGACACTATGATTGATGTGCACAAACACCTTGTATCCAAGCACATAGTTCCTAAAATTTACCAAGGAATACACCACTACCATCAGCGCTTTCTCTATTATGGTGTAGTTAAGCTGTGCACCCATAATGCTTTGACTTACATAGTGGATGTAGTATGGATATTTCTGATCGTCTAATTGCATAAGCATGGCTCCCAAGGCATAGTTTGATGCATCTATCATGATGTGAAATGGTCAAGAACAATTAGGTACTCGTAGAATTGGAGTTTCTACATGCTTCTCTTTAAGTTGTTGGAATGTCTTTTCGCATTTCTTGGTCCATACTAATAGAGCATCTTTCTTTGTCAATTCCACCAATGGTTTAGTGGTCTTAGAGAAATTATCTATGAGTCACCACTAGTAGCCATTGTGTCCAAGGAATTATTAGACATCTTTAAAAGTTTTTGGTTGGTGGGTTATTCCTTGTATGACCTTAATCCTTCTAGGATCCACCTCAATCCCTACTTCAGAAATTCTATTCCCCAACATAATACCCTCTTGGACCATCATATGGCTCTTTTGTCAATTGAGCCAAATTTTAGTCTCAATGCACCTTTTCAACACTTGATTAAGGTAATTCAAGGCTTTCTCAAACATAGCACCATGGGTGGAGAAGTCATCCATGAAGACTTCCATCCCACTACTAATCTGTTGCTAAAAAATGCTAAGGACAAGGTGTTGGAAAGTTGCAAGGGCATTGCATAGACCAAATGACATCTTTCTATATGCAAACGTTCCCCAAGGATTTGTGAGTGTATTTTTGGCCTAATGTTCTAGTGTGATCTAAATTTGGTTATAGCCACTATAACCATCCAAAAAGCTATAGAAATAATGCCCAAAAATAGTGTCCAACACTTGGTCCACAAATGATAAGAAAAAATGATCTTTGGTGGTTGCCATGTTCAATAGCTTGAAATCTATACACATCCTCCTACTTGCCATCTTTCTTTAACACAATCACAAGTGGGCTAACCCACTCACTATCCATAACTGGATAGATGAACCCTATCTTGAGAAGTTTTTTAATTTCCTCCTTGATAATCTACTTCAATTTGATATTCAACCATTACTATAGATGTGATGCTGGCATATCCAAGGATCAATCCTAATGAGTTCAAGATATGACCAAGCAAAGGTTGTTGGCCATTTATTAACCACATTTAACAACTTCTCTTTCTACTTAGGAGCAAGGTTGGAATTGATTATCACTAGCTTGCCATTTTTCAAAAATGCATACTCCATGCTGACTAGTAGAGTTTTCAACTTTAAGGGCTCATGTTTAAAATTTTCAAGAATTTCCAACTCTTCCCAATAAGTATCATCAGGTTCATCATTGGAGAGTTGGTGATGAACTTACTTCAGTTCATTCATGCCTTCAACATAGGCACTAGATAAGCTCTCAGATGATTCCATGCAAAGTGTGTTGCTTTCAAGATCACCTATCAACCATTGGGTGCCCTCCTATTTGGTGGTTGCTACATATAGGCACCTTTGAATTTCAGAGTCATCTGCATAGTGTTTGCATGCTTTGATTTATGTGCCTTTTATGGCCCAAATTTTTTGCACACAGTTGCACCCTATATCACTGCACATGATGCATGGAACTCTCTTCTTCTAAATCTTTCCAAATGCATTTTCTTTTGAAATCTCCAAGAAAAGATCTTGAATTTCCAATTGTGAATCAATGGTACTTAGCCAAGCCCTTCCAATGATGGTTGGAAAGTCCCCCTTACAATTTTCAACATGGATCACTAGGAAGTTGGCAAGATAGGATCATCCATAGATGGCAGTCACAATGTCCTTCTAATTTCAAGGGAATGATGATGGATTGGTCTACTAACTCAATATAGATGTTACTCTTCTTGAGTGGAGGTAGGTTCTAGGCTTTATGTGTCTCATGAGAAATCAAATTAACACTAGAGCTTAAATCCAGAAGAGCTTTGCAAGGCTCATTTCTAGTGATTTGAAGATTCATTAAGGGACTTCCAAGATTAGATCTTTTCCTAGGAAGATGACCAACCTTTATCCAATTAGTTATCACATGGGTTAACATGATGGTATGCACCTTGAAAGGTGATTAGTTTGAAGGGGACTCGAATCGATTGGATGTAGAGGATGAGGAAGAAGTAGGTTATTAGCCACATGGGTGTGTGAGGGGTTTGTAGGACTATTGGTTTAGAGGAATGGTCTTTTTCTGGGTCTAGGTTCTGAAATACTCGGTGAAGGAGCTAATTGTAAGTTAATGGCCTTGGTAGTATTATGTTGCTACAGCTAGGCTAGAATTTCACCCTACATTGATGGAGCAAGTGGTAATTAGGTTGAGGGCAGAGGGACATGAGCAGAAGGATGAGGAGGATGATAAGGATATGAGGATTCCCCTCTTGGAGATGGGGAACAAGCTCTATAGTACTCAAAATGTTAGTAGTGGTGTTGAAAAAAAGAGTGACTGGAAGAGTCACATGAAGAAATGGTTTGCTAAACATAGTACCCATATGGATCAGATTATTTATAAGGGTACTACTACCTTGGTGGTGGCATCCCCCAAAACTATGGGTGTTGCCACTGATGATACTACTCAAGTAGTTGTGGTGGAGCTCCACTTAAATAATATGCTTATAGTTGGTGAAATGCCTTGGGTTACCTTGAGGATAAGACAACCTTCAAGGTGCTTAGCTTCTCACTAATATAGGATTTAGAGCATACACCCTAGATTACTACAAGCTTGACACAATAGGGAAACATCCCTTAGGAAGTTCATATCGGTAGATATCACATCCACCATCATCATCTGATTCAGACTCCACAAAATCTTCTATGCTAGTAGCTTTTCCCTTACCCCTTTGATGGGCACATTTAGCTTCCTTCCTTCTCCTACAATCATGATCACTCCTTTGCTCTTTGGATTCCTCTACACTTTTTAGAGTTTCTTAGAACTTTTCATCCAAAGAGTCCTGCATTTTATCTACCTTAGCCAAAATTTGAAAGATAGATTTCTAGATTGGCAGAGTTTTTCATTGTACCACTTCATCAACTGGTGCCTCCTCATTATCAACAAACTAAACTTTACTTTTTCTGATGGAAGGATGATACTTGCACTCTACACTTTCTCTTTTTTTGAGCTCTCCTTCTTCTTTAGCAACCTACTTAATAAGTCTTTGCATCTAATGGGCTCTTAATTCTAATAATCTCCCTTGGGCATAGATCCCAAGAGTTCTCCTCATTTATGATCAAAGCCCATCTATGATATGACAAAGTTGCTCCCTTTGAGAATAACAATGGTTAGGACATCTATGTAAAAGGGAATAATATTTTCCCATGACTACATCTAAGGGTTTATGTATTCCTTGTCACCAACCTTGGATTTTCTTTCTTAAGTTGGACACTTAAGAGTACATTTGATATTTATTATTAAATAGCATAAGCATTGTACTCCATCTACAGATTAATTCTAGCTCCAAGGAGTAGTACCAAATTTTTGTTTCTTTTATGAGTGTCCTGGGAAATAGCTTAAGTTTTTGTTAATCATTTTCTATGTTCTGCAAGGCACAAGCATCATGAAGGACTTGTAAATGATTCTGCAGATTTGAATTGTATTCCCTCCTCAAACTTGAAAATATTGTTCATATCCAACTACCTTTTTTGACTATCTTTCACATCCTTCATCAAAATTCTTACTACCTCTATGCTGTTTAGCATGTTTCAAGTAGCAACCAAAGGCTCATCATAGTCATGGCCTCTATGATAACCATGATGTCTATGATGCCCTTTATTATTCCTTCTCTTGTGGTGGTGGGCCTTCCTTGAATGTCCATGCCCTTGATCTTGATCATCCCGATGGGCCATATTATAACAATCATTTCTATTCCACTAGTCACCTCCATCATGATCATGCCCTCTGTAGCTTCAATAAAAGCTTGAGAAAAAAGAAGATAATGGTGAATGAAAGGAGGAAGAAGGACTAGCACCACCATAGTGCCTACCATGCCCTCTTCGATGGTCATGGCCATCATCATCATGATGCCTATCCTTGTCCCTATCATGACTTCCATCTTTGGATCCCCCATGATCATAGGATCCACTCTTGCCTAAACCAGGATTATTTACAATGGACTATAAGCTCTGGTTCAAGCCTCCTTCATCGAAACAAAAGAAAGGAAAGTTAGTGAAATGAGAACTCCTAGAGAAGGGATCCTCACTATCTCTTTGGTTCATCAGGAACAAGAGGTTATTAAATTGTTTCTCCTTCGAAGTTTCATGATGCTTCTCCTATTGTTGATCAATTTTGCATTGTGCTTCAGTGGGATGATGATTTCTTGAGTCATGCTCTTGCACAATGTATTCAATATGGATCCCTTGGATGCCCAACCATGTAAGAGTTTGGAGTAGCATCCGAGAAACTGATTGATCAAACAACAACACAACGTTATTCTTCATGTCCCTTCACTACAACTGGTCATCCTAGTGTAGGATGAACATGAAATTGAACACATACTCATTGAGATGAGTATATACAACACGACATTTTTGGGGCATTGGCTAATTTGATTGTTCATTCCTTGGATTGGATGTGTGCTCAAACATAGGTGAAAAATCATGTGACAATAAGACATTTTTGAATCAAAAGAAAATTAATTGTATGCTTTTCACAATTATTGTTAGTGTTAGAATGATTGCAACTTTGAGGTTCAATCCAACGATGTTGAATGATTTTTACTAAGTTCTAGAAGCACATGAAACTAAATAAAATCCCTAGCAATGATGCCAATGATAAGCAACAAGCATATCCTACGTCCAACCATATGAATCACTAACATTCACTCAATGATCCAGTCAAATTCCAAAGACTTTAGGTTTTGGTGTACACTAATTCTAAGAGGTAAAACTAACCATTGTAATTTTTTTCTTCCTAGTTCCACTTGTGAAGTTTAATGGTATGGTTAAGTTGAATTGAGGTACATGATTTTTATCATTTTTTCTTTTATGTTCTAAGTTACCTAAGAATAAAGAATAAAGTATAAAGTATTTAATTGCTAACTTAATATAATAGCTAGCTAATATTTAACTAATCCTTACATAAGCATTCATTCCCACTTGTTGTACACATCCTGAATGCTTATAATACTACTAGTGATGAGTCATGATTTGCCTAGCCTTAACATCAGAGCCTTGACATTGGAGCCTTATTATTCGAGCCTTGTATCAGAGCCTTGTTATTGGTGCCTTGACATTGGATACATGATGTCAGGGCCAAGAAACAACATTGGATATCTTACGTCATAGGCTATACTTCGGCCTATAAATATAGTGCTCAAGCTCATAATTTCCATATAGGCTTTCAGTCAGAGTAGCAGAGCTTTTGTAGTTTATTTTCTCTAGAGTTAGAATATTTTCTGAATGCCCGTAGTGTGATGTTTGTAATTGTACAACACCTTTATTCAAGTGTGACATACTTGGACATGTTCCATGATGAGTAATAAAGATTGAGATTACTTTCATCATTATGGCATCCACTTAGATTATTGTTGCCTTTAACTATTTACTACTTTCTTTAGTTAATTATTTTCATTTATTGTTGTTTACTATTCCTGTTATCAAGCAGAATGCATACACCTTAATCACAAGTGTTTAAGTGGAAGCACTTGGTAATCCAAACGTGTATCATTTGGCACAATTAGTGATGCACACTTGACAATCCTAGAAGTAGCCTCACGAAGTCCAAGACGTGTATAGATGATTAAGTGTAGATACTCACTATCCATAGGGTAGTATAGATCTTATTTTCCATTATTCATTAGTTTAATTACTCCATCTCTTTATCATCATTAGAAGTAGCATAGAATTAGGAACGACATCATATGCCTTAATTTGGACTAAACCATACATGATAAAGCTACCACTAGTCTACCTGGGAAGATAGAAAACTGCGATCAAGCAGAGCGATCTAGATGCCACAATTAGTCCCATCCATGGAATTCGATCGAATCATGTGTGAACACTTGTGATTCATATGGTTGAGCAGAGCAGTACCTCATTGCTCATCATTGGTATCGTTGTCAGGGATGGTGCTAGTTATCTAGATTAGTTATATTATACATGATCATTGTAAAAAGTATTAACGATATATCTTTTAGAAACTCTTAGCTCACACACACCATAAATCAAGAATAATTTCTCTCTCACATGGAAGTGACTATGTGTTGTATAGTGAACACATTCATTAGAGAAATAATGAAATATACGATGAAGAAGATTGGAGTGATCAACCTTATGCAAGGGTTTCTTATGTTCATGACCACCTTGATGAGACTCAAAGACTACATTCATCTAAGGAAAAAAATCTTGGAGAATATGATGTAAGTCCTAGACTAGGAAAGGCCTCAAGACCTAAGACCTCCTCAAAACCTTGAAACTATAAATCAAAGGACCATGAAGAACACCATAGAAGCCTTGGAAATTCTTTTAGTTCCTCATCTTCCCCTTTCCCTTCAATGTCTAGTTCTAATGAAGATGAACATAGGTGTAGAGATAGAGCTCCACTAAAGGATTAGAATAAAAGTAAAAATTGAACCCATAGACACACTCAAGGTCATCAACATGAACACAAGTCCAATCATCACCATCAACCAAATAGAGATTTTCATCACAACTCGTCTAATGATGATGAACCCTTCTTGGCTACCAAGAGCCTAATTTAGATCATAGAGGTAGTAAAGATATCATGTAGGCATCACAAAAAGAGTCATCTATTGAAGCTTGACATGAATAATATTTCTAAATTTGCAAGAGGCTATGATTTAGATCCATAACATCATTTACAAGCCTTCCAGGATGCCTATATTTGTTATAATGTTGAAAGTGAATTGCAAAAGCTTAAGCTCTTTCCAAGGACACTAATTGAAAGAGCCAAAGTGTGGTATCAATTTTTGAAACCAAATTCAATCCGAAAATGGTCTACAATGCTAGAACTTTTGAGTGAGAAATACCAAACCTATGCAAAAGTGTCCAGCCTGAGGAGATGGATCCAAGAGTGGAAACAAGAATAACATGACCCTAGGACATGGACTTAGATAGATATTACACCTTATTGAATAGATGCCCAGGCCATGGGTTCTCTGAGGAAAGGTAAATTTGCCACATCATAGATGGACTTCATAATGAAATAAAGGTGATCCTTGAGATGTATGCCCCAAGGCAATTATACAAGCTTTATAAGCCCATTAGATCAAAGAGCTAATAGAGCATATGGTAAAAGAAGAAGGAGAGATATGCAAATGAGAGAATGTCAAGAAACATCAATGGGACCTAACTCTTCAATCGAAGGAGGTCCAAATTTATGGTAAGGAGAATGAAACTACTCTTGATAAGGTGATTCCGCAATAGACTTTGTCGATAAAGGAGTTTATTAATGATTTATAAGTAAATTTTAATAGGATGTCTAAATGGATAAATGGAAATGTCACAACTCTTATTAATATAGTCATGGAGAAGATCATGCAACACATGCCAAGTGAACATAATAAATAGAGGATACATAACCAAGAAACAGTTAAGAACGCTTTTTGATAAATGTAAAAAAGGGGCTAATGAAAAATGAGGCTAAAGACTCCACCACAAACGAAGATGATGGATGCAACCTATGTACATATGACCATCTGAAGGGCCAATTCCCCATATTGTTGCATCTACAAGAGTATTCAATATGTGCATTAAATTTAAAATTTGTGCAAAAGCACAAGCCCAAGAGATTTCCTCTTTCACAAGGTAATTATAAATAGTCCCACAACCGATTGTACCATCCTAGGGAGAATTATTACTAGCCTCAACATAGTCATCAACTGTAGTGGCAACAACCATAGTTGTGGGGGAGGCCACCACCAAATTATCCCTATCCTTCCTCCCCACTGAAACTTCATAGATACTATGTTCAACACCTTATTTCTCCAACTAGTTCTACATCCTCTACTTATAATCACCACTACCACTCTCCTGAGTACCATCAATTCATGGCATCCCCTAAAGGAGACACTTTTATAATCAAATCTTTTTGTTTACTCCATCAATGACACCCAATTGTGCACATCTTCATAACATTTTTTTAGTAAACTTCCCTTTTTATTATTGTGAATTATTACATCCTTTTCAATTATTTCCTTGTGTTAAAATTTTTCAAATTTAATGGATCTCTTATGTATTTTACCCTATTTTTCAACCTTCCTGCTAACACTACTAAAGGAATCAATCTACCACAATCACAACCTAGCCAAGTGCAACCATTGACAAGATAAGGCATTTAATAATTATGTGTTATACATTGTATACTAATTGATGATTTTGTTGTGATTTCAATGAGAAGCATGGAATGGAAGCGAGACTATCTTCACCAAGGATGATGTAGCAATATGACACAATGAGGATTGTCCATGATCATTGGATCTTCTCTCTCATTCTTTAGCTGTCAAGAGGTGTTAGATGTTAATTTTTTTCCAGGGTGTTCACTTCTCTTATCATGAACATCCAATTTTGTAAAGCTTGTAACTTTGTACACTTGGGCACTGAGCACCTATCTATTTCACTTGAGTCAATTTTTATGTTAGTCAATAGTCCCATACCTACCTAATATTTTGTAAGGAACTTGTTCCCCATTTTGTTTAATTCAATGACAAGTTTTCATTTAGTTGTGGGGGTATGATGAGTCATTATTTTCTTGGCCTTAACATCATGGTCTTGTATTAGAGCCTTGTTATTGATGACCTAATGTCAAATACATGACATTAAAGCCCCAACATCGAATACGCAACGTTGGGGCTAGGATGCAACGTCAGATATCTAACATTGTAAGCTATACTCTGGCCTATAAATATAGTGCTTGAGCTCATGATTTCTATATATTTTTTCAATTAGAGTAGTGGAGCTCTTATAGTTTGTTTTCTCTAGATTTAGAATATTTTTTAAATGCCCATAGTGTGATGTTTTTAATTGTATGACACCTTTGTTTGAGCGTGACATACTTGGACATGTTACATGATTGGTAGTAAAGATCAAGATTATTTCTATCATTGCAACATCCACTTAGATTATTGTTGCATTCAATTATTTATTACTTTCTTTAGTTAATTATTTTCATTTATTGTTGTTTACTATTCTTGTTATTAAGTAGAATGCATATGCCTTAATCACAAGCATTTAAGTGGAAGTACTTGGTAATCTAGATGTGTATCATTTGGCAAAACTAGTGATGTACACTTGACAATCCTAGAAGTAGCCTCACGATGTCCAAGAAGTGTACAAATGATTAAGTGCAGATACTCATCATCCATAAGCTATTTTCGATCTTATTTTTCATTATTCATTAGTTTAATTAATCCATCTCTTTATCATCATTAGGAGTAGCATAGAATTAGGAACAACATCATATGCCTCACTTTGGACTAAACCATATGTGACAAAGCTACCACTAGTCCAAGTGGGAAGACAACGAATTGTGATCAAGCGTAGCGATTTAGATACCACAACTAGCCCCATCCATGGAATTCTACCAGATCATGCATAAATGCTTATGATTGGTATGGTTGAGCATAGGGCTACCTTGCTTCTCATCAACTGGGTTACCAAATGTTAAGTGTTACTAGGATTACCAAGCATTACACATATGCTTGAAGTGGTTGTACTTATGTTTACTATTTAATTTTGCTTAATTAATTACTTAAAACATTAAAGGAAATTGCATGAAATATTAAATGCTTAAAGAAAATAATTAATTTAGTCCAACTCCTGCAAGGTTTGATCAAAAAGCTCATCTTTATTACTGCACACATTGAAGTGCTCAAGTACAATAGTGCTCAAATAAAGATCTATACACTCTTTGACTCCTACTATGGGCACTTAGAAAATATTCTAACTTCTAAATAGGAAAAATATATGAAATTCATTACTACTATGAGACTTGATGCCATAAATGTAGTGGAAGATGCATATTTATAAGCAAAAACAAGACGCCTCATCAACGAGCACATGTTAATAGGTCAAACCCTACATTGACAGGATCACGTCAATGAGATCATGTTGATGGCATCCCATCAACAAGATCCCATTGATGAGGTCGTGTCAATTACATCCTATCAACATGACCAAACCATGCAACTCATCACCTATTTAATGTTTATGATTCCATGCACTTTACTTTCACTATTATTAAGAGGAATGAATATGATTGATTTCAAGCATTAAGTGTAGTTTTTTGGTAACCTAGTAGTGTTATCACTTGGTACACCTAGTAGTGGTACACTTGGTAATCCCAATGATGACTACATGAGTCCAAGGCATGTATGGTAAATCAGGATCAAATATCCATCACCTTAGAATAGACTAGATTCATTTACTATTTTTCTTAGAATTAGAACTATTTCCACTTTACCATCTTAGCTAGGAGAAATGGCCTATCAACATCACAGTATCATATAAATCACCAAGAGCTAAACCATACATGTAAGACTTCACTAGCTCCACATGGGAAGACAATGATCTTAAGTAGGAACCAATTACTAGCAAAATCATGTTACCTCATCCATGGATTATGATCGGGTTATGCATGAAACACTTATGACTTGTATGGTTGGATGTTGAATTGTTCCACCACTCATTAATGGATATGGGCTGCAATTGAATGGGGTAGGGTTAGTGAGAATGAGGATTGGGATGGAGGCAAGAAAGGATCACATTTGTAGGTAGGGCGATGGTTGGTGTGATAGTGGGAAATGAGGTATGGATTGGAATAAGGGTAGTGGTGGGAGTGATACATCTTTTACAGGCAAGGCACATCATGAATTGTGGATAATATCTCTATCATCTAGGATTTCGATGAGAGGTTGCAGAGTATTAGGGATCTTATACAAATAAGGACAAGATAAGAATTAGGTTCTTGTAACAAGCCATCATCTTAATGAGGTATGATTAGAGTTATGAAAGGATGCCAACATCATATAAGAGGATGTAGCAGTGAAGGTAGGATCCACTTCTTTCAATAGTTGGGTAGAGTAGTTTAGTCCTTACATTGAAGCAACAAAAAATGACAATGTGCAACTTGATCCTACATCTATTATTTGGTCTAGGTGGGTGTTGATATGGCTATTGAGTCATTTAGCAAAGCTTGAGTGCATAGTTGTGTTCTTTGAGTAGCAACACTTTAGGGCACTCATACAGACCAGCTTGTCCATATTGCTCATGTTGTAATATGCAAGTCATTGGCGTAATACCAATGGGTATGCTAATGTAATATTGTTATATTCACCCTAGTGTGTAATCTTGTGTTTGAAGAATATTGTTGTTATTTAAAGCTAATTAGAGTAGATATATTGTTATCTGATTTTTCTCTCTTTAGTTTTTAGCTATCATATGCTTGTGGAACAACATCTAACTTTCCAATTATAGTAAGTTTACATCAAAGGTTCTACACTTCACCCATACTTATTTTTTATTAATATATTTTAATTAACAAAGAAAATACAAGATGAAATCCCTTAGTCTATGCTATTTACAAATGATATTATGTTGATAGATACAATTTGAGAAAATATTACTTTTAAAATAGAGAAATGGAGACATGCTTTAGAATTAAAAAGCTTAAAAATTAGCAAAAGTAAAACAAAATATATAGAATATTAAAAATAATGATGAAATAGAAATAATAATTCAAGGCCAAAAAAGTTCTCCTTGTAAATGGTTTTGCTACCTAGGGTTAATCTTTTAATCAAATGATGAAATTGATAAAGATATAAGAAATAGAATTGAGGCATGAAGGTCAAAATAGAGATAGGTTATTAATGTTCTATGTGATAAAAAAATACTAATAAAACTAAAGGAGGAGTTTTATAGGACATCAATCAGGCTTGCTATCTTATATGATGTTGAATGTTGAGCATTACAAAAGAAACATGAACAACAAAGTAGTGTGGTAGAAATATGAATGCTTAGATGAATCTTGAATGTTACCAAAAAAATATAAATTGCATAATACAAACATTAAAGGAAGACTTGGATTGGGTTCTATTTCAAATAAGCCACAAGAACGGTGGTTTAAATAGTTTCTATATGTAAAGAAGATTAGACAATGAGCCTACAAAAGAAAAGGTTGCTACATCATTGTTCCAGATAATTTTAAAAATACAAATAAACAAAGATCTAGCTCTTTAGATAGGAAAACAATGAAAAATAACTCATGTAGCTAAACCCAGTTTGTTTAGATAAGGCTAGGATGATGATGATGATGCAAAAATTTCTATTGATTCCAAGAATGAAAATTTACAAGATGATGATCAAACAATGGAGATGCCTTCTTCTAGTGATGTTAATGTAACTAAGACACATGATTTTATAAACCCTAGTGATGTATAAGAGTCATCGGTAGCTAATGATACATTATGATAAGTGTTCATTCCAATTTTGGGCTATGTACCATATCATCAAAGCTTTTATTTATAGTTAAATGATGTAATGCAAAAACATGACATTCAAGTGATTCATGCTAGGTATTATTCTTGTTTTTGTTTTTTGCTTATTAAGCTAAGCAATGTTTTTATAGTGTAGCATGTCCTAGATTTAAGATCTTTTATGCATAAGCATGTATTGTTAATAATTGATATGTGGACTCTAGATTTTGATGTCCAATCTAAAGAATATTCAAATGTTCCATGTTTGGTCAAGATATTTAATATTCTATTAGTTTTCTAAAAAAATAAATAGGAAATTGTTAGTCTTCTTGGTCTCATTAAATATATAGAATCTATTTCCACACCATTTGGTTTTCATAGACCTTTTTTTTATTGAAATTAATATTCTTAACCTTAAAAAGGAATTGGTTTTGCAAGTAAGTAAAAAGATTTATATTCAAATAATTACATATTATAATGTTTCTAATTCTTGTAATATTTGTTCTCATAAAAAATTTGTTTAATGTTTGTCCTTTTCTGGTCAAGTAAAAAGATGTTGAGAAAAAGAAAAAAAGTATTGAAACTTAGATGAAAAAAAATAATTTGAAGCTAAAACAACAAACAATCGAGTTAATATCAATGACAATAAAAATACTAGATAAAACATAAACTTTTGTTAATAGTTTTAAGAAGAATTTTTCCATGTATGAAAAGATTACTATCTACCCAGTGGTTAAATCCTATGTTGATGAGAGGGCTATAGAAAATGGCAAAAGTCTTAATGTAAGTTCAATAGTGATGAACAATATGTTCCATCGTATACTTTTATACCTTCTTCTCTTACAAAAGTTGATATTTTGCCAAAGTTTTATGTTGCTACATCAAAATTCTTTTTCCTTTTTAAGTTTGAGTACAAATATGAAAAATGAGGTTACAACTAGAACCATCCCCCCTACTAATAATTAGTTTTTCGAAGATAGGAATGATTTGTAGGTAGAAAATACTAATGTCTCTCAAATTATAGAGACTATGAAGAATTCCAAAGCTTTTAATTTTCTTTTATCTCATAATTTATATGAATATTTGTCAAAAGATATGACTTCATGATACATATTTCTTCATATTATTAGATTTATTTGTCCAAATAAGAATTTTACACTAGTGATTCAAGCTATCCTTGAGCACTATTAAATTAATTTTTTGCATGTCCACTATTTTTCTAAATCATTTTTGCTGTCA
Organism: Gnetum montanum; assembly: GCA_015680685.1. NCBI lineage: Eukaryota > Viridiplantae > Streptophyta > Gnetopsida > Gnetales > Gnetaceae > Gnetum > Gnetum montanum. Next base: position 97,636 of record MNCI01004659.1, read on the forward strand.
AAGTAGCTAATTCTAAAATGGCTGAGAAATCGTTAGAAATTATAGTTTTATGGATCAACATGATACTTTCATTGCTTAAGAATGAAAAGTTGATTTTAATCCCTAGTACTCTAATTACTTTAAAATTCCTTGCTAGATTGAATTAGAAAATCTTCCTCTTAATTTATAAAGTGCTGAAAGTAAAATTATTGACAACATTGGCATAATCCTGAAGACGAAGTCAAAAACATTACTAAATGATGTGCAACAAACATTATTTTATAAAGATTGATTTACAACAGAGGAAGACAAAATTAAAACTTAAGGATGGTAATCAATGTTTTTTTCTAAAAAATTGTATACTATAATTTGTAAGGATATGGAAGCTATTATCATCATGAAGGCCATGTTATCAAAATCTATCATATTCTCAATAAAAAAAGTTATTTGTGAAGAAAAGAAACAACAATTTTCAGAAAAGGTAAATAATGGTAGTTTTCAACATGCACAAATGAAATATTCTTTAACAAGGTTTCAACCTTTTTTTAATCCTTTTAAATCTAAAGATGTCCATAAACTCTTGATATCTAAAGAGAATTCCTCTTTCAATAAAAAAATTAAGGACTAGTAGTTAAAATACTGATGCAAATGGATTTTAGTTAGTACAACAAAAAAAGAGGCAGTTTGTAAATATTGATTTCAATTTAAGAACCCCACATGTATCTCCTTCTCTCTCTACTTTTACTACTATACTTTTACTACTATTCCAAATTTTTTTCAAAAAATGCTTTTCACTTATTAGTGACATGAATTGTGAGATAAATGCTAAGCTTAAAAAATCAAGGATGTGGGCCTTCTCCCCTACATCTCAATGTTAGTTTTATCATGGAATGTCGAGGAGTATCTTCCAGACCAACATTTATCTTTAGATTTTCCTTACCATATAAAAAATTAAGATTTCAATGCATGGTATTAGTTTTGTTAGTAAATGCATTTTAGAAAACTACATTGTTTTTTTTTTTTTGTGCTTGTGAAGTTAATAAAGAAGATGTTATTCTAGTTTTAAAAATTCAACTAGAAACATTTTAAATTCTAGCTTTGATAACCTCATTAGAGTCATTTTGGTTACTTATCATAGTAAACAAGAAGACTTTTGACTCTGTAATATTTATGCTCTCGATAATTCGAAAGATCAATTAAAGGTTTGAAAATATCTTCAATCTTTGCCTAAAGTTCCTTAGATTATTGGAGGTGCTTTCAATATGGTTGAAAGTCATTTAGATAAACTTGATGATCTTCCTTCTAATATGTCTTCTCAAGAAAAATAAGATTGATGAAATTTTAAGGAAAAATATTTTCTTTCTAATGTTAGCTCTTTTTTCCCAAATCATTCAATTAAGAAGCATTATACTTGGTATAATTATTAGCAAAAAAAATGATAGAATTTGTTATTGATTTGATAGATATTACATTTCTAATGTTTCATTTTGAAAGTCTATAAGAAAAGTAGAAGTGCATATAAATGCTACTTTATCAAAGCATTTTCCTATTAGCATTTTTCTCTCTAGAATTAATTCTTCCTCCTTTTAAAAGGATTTCCTTTTTCATATGAAAAATAATATGTTCACAAGATCCAATGAGAAAAATATTTTGAAGCTTTTATAGAATGTAGAAAAAAACCTACTAATGATGTTGGTTGATTTAATTAGTGGCAATGAACTACTTGTAGAGTTAGAAATTATGCTAGCTGGTTTAAAAAACAAGTTACTATGCATAAGTATCAAGTTAGAGAAGATCTTTTAGAATTTGTCAATGAAATACAAATTCTTTTAGAAAAAAATCCCTTTGATTTTAAAACTCAAAAAGACATGGTAAAAACTCATCATGCTAAATAATGTTATGATGCTTTTCAAGCTAAAAGTGCTCTTACTAAAAGTCACATGGGTTAGCTAACAATTGAAGACGAACCTTACAAGGAAATTTTTTTATATTTCTAAAAGGAAATGATCAAGTATGATAACTAAAATTGCGTTATATAAATGATTTCATCATTACATAGCCTAAGATTATTAATAGTTTTTTAGCAAATCATTTTCTTCTATTTTTTTCTAAAGGTTTTAGTAAGAAATCATTCTAGGTCTCTAGTGTGCATGTTTCTCATCTTATAACAAAAGCACATCAAAGTACTCTTGAAGTAGAAAATACAGTAGAAGAAATGAAAACAACAATTTTTAATTTAATAGATGATAAAGCTCAATGATTTTATGGTTTTCAAATTAAACTTTTTAAGAAGCATTAGGACATCATTATAGTTGATCTCTTTCATGATTTCCAAGAAACCATTAAAAAAGTTTCTCTTAGTAAAAAATATTAATAAATGTGTGGTTCATCTTCATCCTAAGAATGAAGATCTTCAACATATTAGTAATTAGAGGCCTATTACTCTTCTTAACAATACTTGTAAAATTTTAGCTAAATGTATGACTTGTCGAATTCAAAAGGTTATAGAAGAGATCATTAGACCTAAGCAAATTGGTTTTGTTAAAGATAGACATATCTTAAATAATTTTATTATAGCTTGAGAGAGTGTGTAGTGAGCTTCTTGTACTAACTAGAACATTACTTATATAAAGTTAGCGTATTCTAAAGCTTATGACAAGATTGAATGAAATTTCATTATTTCTTATCTCTATAGATTGAGATTTGGTGATTATTTTATTTATCCTGTCTGTAACCTACTCACTTATGCTAATGCTCAAGTTGCTATTAATTTTGGATTAAGTTCCTCCTTTTCTCTTCAAAAGCTAGTTTATCAAGATTATCTTCTAGCTCTCTATCTTTTTATTATTACTACATACTTTCTTTACATGATTTACATTTTGATCTACAAAGGAATTTCAATTGATAACCATGATATGTAATTTCTTAACATGAACTTTGTAGATGATTCTTTTTTTATGATCAAAAAGTCTCTATAACATATTAATACTCTTTTAGCTAGGAATGAAGGATTATTACATTTTATTTACCTCTTGAATCAATTGGAAAAATTTGTTGTTCATTGTAATGGTAATATTGATGAAAGGGTTACTCTCAAGCCTAGAAAATCTTGAAAAAGGATTTTTTCTTTAAAATTTTAGAAATACCTTTTTCTTTTGAGTCTAGTCTTACTATTTTGTAAAATTATGTCATTGATAAGTAAAAAGAAACAAAACTCACCCTTTTTGACAAATTTTTAGTTATTAAGTAAATGCTTCAATCATCTCATGTTTCTTACTCAAGTTGTTGGGCTCCCTCTAAAACTTGTTATAATAGAATTGATCTTATTATCTATTGATTTCTTTGGTTTGCTAAGCAGTATAGAAAATGTTTTTCTAGAGTTACTTAGGATTATTTGAACTAGTAGCCAAAAAGATGAAGGACTTGGCTTCATTAATTATTATAATCAAGGTATTTCTCTTTGCAACAAAATGAATTACAACATGTATTAATAGAGATGATGTTTGAATGCTCTTTTTAAGAAATAGACTTATGCAAGGAAAACATAAGAATGATAATAGTTGGTCTTCTAATAACTTTCTTGACTACTTTCTTTTTCTTCAAGCCATTTCTATTCCTAGTTTGCCAATTCTTAAACAAATTTGGAAGACATGATACAAACTTAGTATATATTAGAATTATAATCATATTATAGTTTTAGAATATATGCTTAAGAAAATTAGCCCATGGTGGCTTTCTTTTAAGGAAGTAGCTTGGGCTACTAATTCATCTAGATTATGTACCATTTAAAGCAAATTTGGTATCACTGCAGTTTCTTGTCTATGCATACATGATAAATAAATTACATGGAATGAAGCTTGTAGCCTCTATGCTTTGAATAGAAAGAAAAAAAAATGAATTTAAATCTTGAGAACTTATTCAAAGTTTAAGATTTTCATATATTATTTAGAATGATGGCAAATATGTTTTTCTTTTTAATTCCAAAGTTGCTTACGTGATTATTACAATAAATGATTTTATTCATAACAAATTTAGTAATACTTAGACAATATAATTATTGGCACACTTTTGGATGAAGAAAATGAAAGATATTTGGAAAGCTCATACCTTTCTTAAATTTGTACCTTTTTAATGGTTCTTTATTCATAAATATTTTTCCATTAACACTTGTCTTAAAAATATGAGAATTATTTCTTCTCAATGTCCTATTTGTAGAAGTAAAGACTCATGTTCTCTTATTTTTTTTAAGTGTCTAATTTCTTAACATGCTTGGAAATGGACATCAAAATTATGTAATAACTTTTAACTGAACATCAACGAAGTTATTTGTGGTGATTAGCTTGTTTTTTCTACTTCTTTTCTTTGCATTTAGAAATGTATTTAACCACTTATTCTCTCCTATATTTGGAATCTTTGGTGTACAGTTATTTTTGAGTAGCAAGAGCATAATAATGATCTCTCTTCAAGAGTTAAATATCAAATTCTCAAAGATGTTGTTTTTCAACTACAACTTCAAACAAAAAAGCTTTTAGTGAAAGCTAAATAATTAATTTATTTTCTACAATATTAATTTTATTTTGCTCTAGAGGCTTAAAGATAGGAAGCTTTCAAACGTTGTTGTTGTTTGCTCATGAGTCTTGATTAATGTATTCTTTTGTATTTAGAGAGAGTTTTCTCTTTCTCTTTTCAACCATTTAGTAATAAGTGGAAAATCATGAGGGTACCTGTAAATAAAGGCAAGGCATGATTCTCTTCATTTCCCAAAGAGGAGGTTTTTCAAGATTGGTTGTAAGGGTGAAAACCTGAAAGGCATCCCCAAAACCAATCCTAGAAAGCCTCCTACCTAGGGTAAGAAATGTATTAGGCCTTGATCTTATTCATAAGCATCCTCAAGCACTTTCATTTCTTACTAAAGGGTTACTTTTAAACAAAAGGAGAAAACTCTCTTTAAAGGAAAAGTAATACATCTTATAAAGAAAAGTGCTCGTAGAATACCATGTTAGGTTTATTATGTTACCTATATGTCTTAGGGACACCTATATTTAACTCTTCTATTTGGATTTTTACACTACTTCTCCCCTTAATTATTTTAGATTCCAACACTTGAGGCATCATAGAAATTTTAGAAGTATTTGAAGTTTTGCAGATCTTAAGGGTTCCTAATAGACATAATCTTATAGAGAATTTTGTTCGTTAGGAATCATTTGAAGATGGAGAATACTAATATCTCTGAGACAATAGAGAATGCGAATGATTTTGAAACTTTTGAATTTTTTTTACTTAATGAATTATTTAAATTTTTGAAAAAAAATGACTTCTTAATACATATTTCTACAAATTATCAATTTTATTCATTGGGATAAGGATTATGTCAATCATTAAAGCTATTCTTGAATATTCTAATGTGTTAACTTAGTGGTAAGAGTCTTGGTTTGGTAATCCAAAGTCATAAGTTCAATTCAAGTGGGCAACACTAAGTTGTAAATTCAAAAATTTAACAAAAAAAAAATCTTTAAAAGAATTGTAAAACTAGTTCCATAAGTCTAAGGGATCATCATCACAATATGCTTATTACTTAAAAATGGATTTTGATCCTAATTCTTCTTATTATTCTAAAATTCCTTACTTGATTAAATTAGAAAATTGTTGATAACATTGACATAATCCTCAAAATAGAGTAAAAAACATTGTTAGATGGTGTGCAAGACATGTTAGTTTGTAGAGGCAACATTTTTAGACTAGAAAAATAATGGTAATTTTCAATAGGTTTAAATGTAATCTTTCTTAACAAATTCCCAACCTATTATTAATGTTTTAAAATATGATGCTAATAAATTCTCTCTATTTAAAGAAAATTCTTCTTTGAAAAAAAAAGGACTTTTTTAGCACAAACTACCAAAATAAGTGTTGATGTAGAAGGCTTTCACCTAGTGCAACACAATAGAAAAATGTTTTTTTCATAATGATTTCAATTTAAAAACCCAAGAGGTATTTTGTTCTGTCTCTATTTCTACTAATGTTCAAAAAATCTTTCATTGGAAAAGGTTAGATTGTGAGGTAAATGCTAAGCTTTAAAAATTAAGGATGAGGGTTTTCCTCTACATCTCAATGTTTAAGATCTTTTTCATAGGTCTTGAGCAAACATCATTAAAGAGTATCTTTCAAATTGGCATATATCTCAAAATATTTTTCCTTCAAGAAAGTCATATTTTAACACATGATATTATTTTTAAAAACTACATTAATTTTTCTTCTAATCATGAATTTAATAAAGGAGGTGCTACTATTTTGGTTAATAAAAATTGGGCTAAAAAATCTAAAACTTTGGCTCTCTCAATAGTGATAAATTTATCTAGGCTATTTGTTAATAAAGTAAACAAGGAAACTTTGCACTCTCTAATATTTATGATCATAATAAATTAAAAGATCAAATAATGGGTTGAAAGTATCTTTTATCTCTAAGTAAAGTTATTTGAATTATTGAATGTGATTTCAATATGGTTGAAAGGCATTTAAATGAACTAAGTGGTCTTCATCCTAGTATGTCTTTGATGAGTGGCGAGGTACCCTTGCACTCAACCATACGAAACGAGCGTAGCATGTGCGATCCGGTCGAACTTCGCAGACTAAATGCCTAAACGCCACAAGGAACACTTGGGGTTAATTAATCGTTGTCTTCTCAGACTTACTTGTTGTTGTTACGGTGT
>MNCI01004659.1:109852-119872 GCA_015680685.1 Gnetum montanum
GGGGACTCCTACTGCGGGCACATGGAAAATATTCTATCTCTGGGGTGATCAATCCGCTAGAGCTTCGCTACTTTATACCTATGATGTGAAATGAGGGGAGTGCCGCCTCTTATTTATAGATTTGGTAGCGAACCGCGATATCACGTATGCGATATCATAGGGAACGATGCGATATCGCGGCGGCCGCGATATCGCGTACACAATATTGCGGCTTGTGCAAATCACGTCTCATCAGTCTTTTAAGAAAAAATAAGACTTGTGCAATTTTAAAGAAAAATATTTTCTTTTTGAAATGAAATATAATATAACTTTATTACATTTGAAGACCCATAGGATCTGTTGGACAGATATTACATTTTCATAAAAAATAAAGATAGACTTTACAAACTAACTAAGCACCAATGGGAGCATCAAAAATAAATGATACATACTTTTTTCTACAACATTATAACGTTATCTCAAATGGGTAGTCATAGCACAAGAAAGAAATATATGTAACTCATCTTCAAGGGCTCTTGATTTGCACAACCTACAAACACACTCTTCTTGGGGGAGTTGAATCCATCTTCCACTTTCAATTCTAAGATGATGAGAACTTAAGTGAAGCTTGCTAATAGCATTCTAATACTTAATAGGAATAGCTGAAAGATAGTGAGCTTCTACTAGATCTAATGTGGCATAAATAAAATTTTCTCTTGCCTTCCACATTAGCCCACATATGTGTTAAAACCTTCTATTTGACTAGTTGGAAAATATGCTTAGGATTATGTTGCACATCCTTCCAAAAGATATTCCATTTTCTCAATCATTGCATCTCTTGAAAATGCCAAACATGGTCTCATGAATCCTCAGGAACTGATTTAGTGAATTTGTCTTACCTTGAGATATGCAAGCTATGAGTGTATGCGATGAATTGGCACAAGGCTTCTGTTGCTAAAGGTAATAAACCATATTTATATAATAACATTAAGTAAAGTGTTTGCATCTTCACCTTTAACTCGTCAAGAAGTAAAGTTTTTTGTACTCTTTCAATATCTTTCCAAAGTTTAGCACTAAGTCTAGGTCTCAAAACAACACATTTATATAATATAGTAGGATACATGATAGTCTAAAAATTTTGTTTTTTAACTTTCCAAGCTCATAGTCCTAAATCCTTATACATGTTTTTTAAAGCATACAAAGCCTTAAAATTTCATGCTATTTTTTCTTTGATGCACTTTTACCACATGTAATTCTTCATATAAATGAGACCCAAATATTTAAAAGAATCTACTATTTGCACATTGGTACCTCCAAAATGGAAGTTATAATACTTATTTCTTGTGTCCCAGATCATCAATTTTGTTTTATCTACATTCACTTGAAGACCAAATAAATGATAATAATTGTCTAAAATTTGCAACATGTTTTGCATACCTTTTGCATCTTAAAGAAGAGATCAAGGTAGCATCATCTACATATAAAAGAAGATTCACTACCTATAATCAAATTTTGATAGCATGACTATCTTGCCCATTGCACAACCATTCCTACATCTCATCAATAAAGTTATTAAAGAGAGATAGAGAAAGTGGAAAACTTTGTATAAATTAAATTTTTCTCTACAATTAAAATTTTTTCTTTGAATTGTTATTTGTAATTTCAATAATCACTTCCTCATACAATCTTTAAGTTGCTACAATCAAATCTAAAGGAACACCAATGTTATGTAAGCACAACCATATTTTTGTATAGATCACTGAATCATATGCTTTTGCAAACTCAATAAAACAAATAAAAACTAATTTATTAAGCATTTTTACAATTTCATGTAGTATCTAAGAGTAAATAAGTGATAAATAGTAGAGATTTTTGGCACTATTTTGGAGAATAAAATTAGTTCATAAGCAGAAATGCAAGGTCTTCATGCTTAGTCACAAGTAGGCTTCATGAGAAATCATTCTACTATAGACCATCTAATAACTTTATGTTATTATGTGGAGAAAGAAAAAAGGCACAACCATACAACTTTAATCTATTTTGTTGATTTTGTCAAGGCTTATGATTCTTTGCTCAAGATAAACTTTGGAAGAGATTGGATAGCATAAACATTCCACAAGATCTCCTTTCTACTACTAAAAGAATCTATGAGACAATTAACATTCTTGTTGAAGACAATCTTACTGGAGAAGGAGCAATTATCAATAGCTAAGTTGGAGTTCAACAAGGCTGTCCCCTACCCTTTTGGCAGATTGACAGATGAATTAGAGGAATGAATGCAAAATGTCTCTAATCATGCTATGTTAGTGAATGGATTATTTTTGAACATGCATCTCTTTGCATATGATGCACCCTTGATTGCAAAATTAGCTACAGGATTAAATTATATGATTCAAATTCTCCATTACTACTACAACTATTTTGGTATGAAAGTTAATATTGAGAAGACTAAAATTTTAGTTTCTAGTACTAGAAATTGAAATTAATTTTTTTTTCTTGTAGAAAAAAGACTTGATATATGTGAATCTTATAAATATTAGGGAGTTGAACTTGCTAGTAATTATAGTTGGAATATAGTTATTGCTCTATTTAGTATAAGAAATAATTGAATCAAGAAACAAATTTTGACATGGGATATCAGAATGGGACTTTTTCATAGTCTTGTCCAGCTTGTATTATTATATGGGTGTGTTGTATGGGGACCTTCTCTTTCTACACATAATTGGAAAAAATTAGAGCATGTTCAAAAATAGTTTCTTGTATATGAATTTCAAGTGAAAATGTAGACTTTTTATGATATCTTACTTGATGAGTGGCGAGGTACCCCTACACTCAACCATACGAATATGAGCATAGCACACACGATCTGGTCGAACTCCACAGACTAAGTGCCTACACGCCTCATGGAACACTTAAGCTTAATCATTCGTTGTCTTCCCAAACTTATTTGTATTTTTCACGGTTGTATGGTTAAGTAAGTCTAAGGTATATGATTTTTATGTCTTTTTATGTTTTATCTCCTATGCTAACAAGGTGAAGGGTGAAGAGACTAATTGACTAACTTTAACTAACTAACTAAGCATTAATTAAACTAGCGTCAGCATCCGTTCCCACTTACTGTTCACACCCTGAACCAATGCAACCTTGGTTACCAAACGCTAGTCGTTGTTGGGATCACCAAGTGTAACGCACATGCTCGAAATGGTCGTACTGAGGCTCTTAACTAGGAGAGAAGGGTTGAGAGAGATTTAATAACTAATAAAGCATTTAAATGACGAATAATAAATAACAGTAAATAAAGTCCTAATTAGCCTATTCCATGCACTGCAAGGTTTATCCAAGAAGTTTGTCTTTATTGCCATACACAAACTTGTGTTCAGGTACAATATTTGCTCGAACAAAGATTCGTTCACTTCGAAGTTCCTACTGCGAGCACATGGAAATCAATCTATCCCTGGAGAGGGAAAACTGCTAGAGTTTCACTACGGTCTAAGCCTAGATGAGAAACAAGGGAGAGCCGCCTCTTATTTATAGACTTGGCGGATGATGCGATATCGCGGCCCATGCGATATCGCGTCCCATCATTACTTTTAGAAGCAAATTTGTTTCCTCTTAAAGTTGAAGCTCTCTGTCAATTTATTGCTTATACTTAGAAGATAAGTGACATGAAGGAAGTCAATTGTGCTAAGGAGATAATGAATGCTGATGAGTGGCGAGGTACCCCTACACTCAACCATACGAAACGAGCGTAACACGTGCGATCTAGTCGAACTCCTCAAACTAAGTGCCTACACGCCCCATGGAACACTTGGGGTTAATCATTCATTGTCTTCCTAGACTTACTTGTAGTTGTCACGGTGTATGGTTAAGTAAGTCCGAGGTATATGATTTTTATATCTTTTTATGTTTTATCTCCTATGCTATCGAGGTGAAGGGTTGGAGAAACTAACTAACTCTAACTAATGAACTAAGTCTAAACTGCCTAGCGTCAGCATCCGTTCCCACTTACTATACACACCCTAAACTGATGCAATTGTGGTTACCAAACGCTAATCGTTGCTGGGATCCCATGCGCAACGCACGTGCTCGAAGTGATCGTACTGAGGTACTTAACTAGGAGGAAAGGGTTGAGAGAATCTAATCTAGCCTAAGTGCGATGAGCAGTCGATTCCTTAACTAACCGTATACATCTTGGTGCATGACTACCACTGGGATTATCAAGCACAGATCCTGAATACGCCACTAGGTTACCAAGTAGTCACACTAGATGCTTGTAATCAAGTCGTACTCATACCGCGTTGCGATGAGCGGCCGATTCCTTGACTATCCGTACACATCCTTAGATGCTCGTAATCAAGTTGTACTCATACCGCATTCTAGGAGTTTAAGGGTGAGAGAGAAAACAATAAATAAAATCCTATTCCATGCACTGCAAGGTCTATCTAGGAAGTTTGTCTTTATTGTCGTACACAACTTGTGTTCAGGTACAATGTTGCTCGAATAAAGATCCATTCACTTTAGGACTCCTACTGCAAGCACATGGAAAATATTCTATCTCTGGAGTGATCAAACTACCATAGTTTCCCTACTTCTAACTCAGGATGAGGAAACAAGGGAGAGCCGCCTCTTATTTATAAATATGGCGGTGGACCGCAATATCGCGTACGCGATATCGCAGGGGACGATGCGATATCGCGGCTCATGCGAATCGCGTTTCATCAAATGCTACACAAGAAAATGAATGGCTGCATCAAGGAAAATTATGGCTTCAATCATGCAATATCGTAATAGAGGATTTTCCTTTAAACAAAAGGCTCATTCTAGAAGAGTATAAAAGAAAAAAGTCTTGGCGAAAGTTTGGTTGAACATGTTAAAGGAAAAAATATTTTTATTTACATTATGTTAGAGGTTTGTTATCTAGTATTCAAAAGTATCTATTTTCAACTATTCATATTCATTTAAGGAAGGAAATTGCTAAAGCAAGAATAAAGTCTCATCATCTCCTTATTGAGATAGGTCATTGGATCAATTTACCAAGAAAAGAGCAAATTTGCAAACTATGGAAACAAAGCATATAAGATGAAGAACATATCTTTTTATTTTGTCCAACTTTCACTCACATTCTAATGAATTATAATATTAATTGCAATCTATTAGTTGTTTTCTTTCAAATTTGCCCTTTCTAAGTGGAGCATTACATCAATAAGGTTTTCAACTTTCTTCAAAAATATGTTGAGGCTTTGTAACCATCCTTTGTGATTTTCTAAACACAATAAAAATTTCTACTTTCCAATTTCCACTATAATGTTATTTTATGTCCAAGCTCTCACCCTCTCTCCCCTTCTTAAAACTAAGAGTTTAACTATATGTAGCCAAATGGCATGCAGCGAACATGATATAACAAATTTTTTTCAAACAAGAAAACTTAAGGCCATTATAGCTGACCCTTACTCACAATAGGTGAATGTGACCCACTGTAAACATGTGGCATAATAAGAATAGTTTGAAACATTATTGGTGGACCATACAAAGGAAGAGGATGCCTATTACAACACAGCGAGATATTAAGAAGAAGATGCCAGTTACAACTCAGCGAGATATTTTTTTGGTGGACCATAGACATTTTTTGGCGCATTAAGAAGAAGATGCCAGTTACAGCTCGGCGAGATATTTTTTTGGTGGACCATAGACATTTTTTGGCGCACATAAGGCAGGAAGCACTTACCTACACAAATAAGCAAATACTCAACAGCCACGTGCGCGTTACTGTCATTGTTTATGTCCTATCCGCCTTTTCTTTTTTTTCTCTTCTTTTTTTTTGTTTCCCCAAAAGTTTAACCCGCCAATGATTCAGTATGATATTTGATTGAGAGTTGTGGCACTGCAACAAAAACCTCTTAAAAAGCAGCGGAGAATTCTAGCATTTGGATCAAACATCACCCATCTTTAAATTAGCAAGGTCTCTCAGAAGAGTGGAGAATCAGGCCGGGGCATTCGCCATGGAGAATTTGCCAGAGGACATAATGCTAGAAATTATGGGCAGAATCCAAGATGCAGCAGATCTATCTCGTTTGGTGGTAACCAGTCCCCAGATGCTGAATCTGTCGAAGCAAGTTAACAGCATCAGATTTTTCTGCACCTATTCTCGCCTCATGCTATCAAGAAGATTCCCAGAATCGGCGACCCCTCTCAAAACCATGGCCTCGGCAGTTTTGCAGAGAAGCTTGAATCTCAAAACTCTGCGATTTGATATGGAGGCAACCATGCAGAAACTTCTATACGCGGATGAAGATGGCGATCTCAGTGACTGCTGGCTCACGGACCCTGTATTTATTGTGCAGTGGCTGCCAGCCGTTGCTGATTCTTTGATTTCTCTGTCAATCACAGATTTCTGGCAGCAGTCTTGCTGGCGCTGCAATAATGTTCTCCATATTATTTCTACGTACTGTAAGTTGTCTGATTCCGAGTTATTCCTCTGCTTTTTTAATAGATCGTTCCGCAATTTCGTTTTCGGTCGTTTGCATTTGAGGGGATAGAGCTTCAGGGCAAAAAGAAATACATAGAAGCGCATGGAAAGCGTAGATTTAGGAATTGGAAACAATTACAAAAAGTTAGAAAGTTAGGAAAGATCATGCAAGGTTGCTTTTTGGGGATCAAGAATGGGGGTATGGCAGGGCATGGAAGGGTGAGATAATTGGAAATAAGAACTTAGATTAGGCACATGAAAATTACTCAAAAATGTCAAACATTTGAGGTAGCAGATCTAGCTAGCCTGGTCTAGACCCTGAAGTAATTCCAAGCTATATATGGAATATAGTGCATCTTGGAATTAAAAAGATGGAGCCAGGATTGGTGGAATATATGGTTGATGACCTGAAATAAGTTGAGAATTGTAACTACTGCAATTCAGGTATGGTTACTTTGCTGAATATGTAAAGCTATAAAATTCAGAATTAGTGAGCGTAAATACGATAATGGAGGAAGATAAATGCTGAAATCTTGAAAAAGTTGCAAACGTGGGTAATTTAAAGCTCGACTCTCGCGCAACATTTAAGTTGTCCTTATTTCAGGGAACTGGAATATTTGATATTCATCTTCTTAATCTTCATTGTAGTTTCATACATTTCTCGTTGAAGAATTACAATTTGTGCAAATCTTTGGATCTTCAATCCTATATATGTTTGTCAGTTTGTGATCTTTTTAAGTAAATTCCACAATGTCATGCACTCAACTGAAAAAATGATGGGTTTGCCGGTTTTCCATATTTGATGAATCTTTTCATTTGAACAATTAACCAGCTGGTAACCGATATAAGGTGTGACCGGAAATATAGATGAGGTTTTCTGTAAAAATATGCCTTGATCGTTATCATTGAGGTTATCGTTGCCTACTTTCTTAGAGAAATTTTGTAAATTCATTAGAATGCTAAAATCAGGCTGCTACATTAATACATTGCAATCATTGAAATTTGGGCACTGCAAATTCAATTTCCAACTTTATCTAGAAGACGATGCCTTACTTTTTGAAAAATTTAGAGAAGATTTGAAACTAGTATGATTTCATATGGAAAGAACCAGAAACTTTCAAAAAGCATCTTAATAGTTCTATAAAGATTTATGTCAAACTGTATAGTAACCCATTTTGCCCCTTTTCTGGGGACTGCCCAATTTATTTTCTTCTTATATATTGCACATAATTGACTATCTTGCCACTCTTTCCTGAAGACACTAAAATAATGAGCGACTGATTGCAGGTGCTAATTTAAGAACTCTGGAATTGAAGAATGCATGGTTATCTGTTCACGGAGTACAGAAAATGGACATGGTAACTAGCTTGACACTTGACTTCATTAGGCTGGATGATGAAAACTTATGCACAATCAACAAATGTTTCCCTGCCTTGGAAAGTCTTCATCTGATTCAGGTTGGAGGTCTTAAACATCCTTACATTCAGTTAGCCAATCTCAAAATTTGTCACTGGATACTATCAAGCACACCAGATTCCCTTGCACTAAACTGTCCTGCTCTATATGAACTAAAACTGGACTGCATGTTCACTGATAGTCTGGCTATAAATGCACCTTCCCTCTCTTTTCTTGACCTGTCCATGGTAATACCAGGGAAGATATTTGCAGAAGGATCCATGCCTAAACTGAGAGAGGTTAGTGTTTGCTGTCGTTTTCCTGGAAACATTATCAGAACATTTTCAGAAAGACGGTTTGTGGAGAAGCTATACCTGGATCACCCTAAAGAGTTTTTGGGGCATGATGAATGCCAGACATGGGTAGGGAATATGCTTACTTTTAATGAGCTCCAAGGGGAGTTTCCTTACTTGAAAACACTTAGCCTAGGACCAGGTGCATGGTATGTATTAGAAGAACAATTGTATAAGTTCCTTGGATGCAGTCAGAAATCTCATTGGAATTCCCCAAGGAAATTGCTGGCAAATATTGCTAAAGTAAGAAAGGAGTCTGCTTTTATGGTATTGAACATGATATTGGATATTTGTCCTATGCTTACTTATATTGAAATATTCTTCCTTGGTCCCAGCCAACTTGATGTCCAAGATCTTATTTCCAAAGCCCAAAGTGCATTCCCTCATGTAAGATGGAAGAGCAAAGCTTTGTCTACAGGCAGCAGCATGGTTGATTCACAAGTATGACTAAAGGAGAATTTTATACAAATTAGGCCAGTTTATAGCTTTAGTGATTCTACATGAGCAATTATTTGAAAATGACATGTTTATGCATGGTACATTTAAGTTATCGGAAGCTGTAAGCAATGGATCACAACAAACATGTAGATATTAAAATACTGATTTCAAATTCTTCATATTTCTATTAAATTTATATCATGCCCTACTTTCTACCAGCCAGGGGATGCTGTTATCATGCTGACACGTGTACAGTTCAGAATGCATTGTATACTGTACTGCCGATTTTTTTTTAAAAAAAGTTAATTTTTGGCGTTTTCTTTTTTTATTTTGCACTATATACCGGTCATACAGCAGTGGTAGGCATCAATGTACGAGGCTAAGGAATCAGCAGCTAAATAAGAAATCGTGTCACATCTTTATTATTTTAACCATGAGATGTTTGTACAGCTTCATCTTACTAACAAAAGCCAAAGAAAAAATGATATGGGAAAAAATATAGGCAAAGATATGGGAAGAATATGATTAAGTTAAAGAACAGAGATGTGGAGTAATCAGGAATTAGGGAGGGAAGAACTGGAGAGCAACAGAGAACCGTTCTTGCAAGGTAGAGCGTTAGGATGTTCTTCTTCATTAGCTTTTGACATTTACTAAGGGTTACCTTTGCAGGAGTATCTACTTCAAAACAAAACAACAATTTCATTTTGGAGATCAACAAGAAGTTCATGGTAGAATTATGGCCTAGCATTCATATGTATTTTCAGGCATCAATCAATGATAAGCTTTCGATACTGTTGTATAATTAGTGATTGAAACTTGCAATAGAAATAACCTTTGAACTTTTTAATCCGGGACTGTGATATTTGTGCAGGAAGTAAAAATTACACATCCAAGAAATGACAAAGAAGTTAAAACGCCCTTATTTCAGTAGCCTAACTCCATGCAGCAGCAATTTCAGTGATACAGTCACAGTAGCACGATCTTTGTACATTTTGCATCATCTGCATTTATAAAGAACAAGCAGTTTATACAACCGCAAATCTTTTCTCAGAGCAGCAATAGGCTAAAATGAGTGCCAACTTTCTAAATCAAAATTTTTGATAGGGAATGTTATCGTTAACTATGATTTTTTCCCTGCATTGAAAGCCACCCACTCAATTACCCAACGTTCCAATTCTAAAGACAACCTCACAGAATGAAAAGCATTGCATGGCAATAGGTTGCTTGTGGAAGGTGGTTGTCATTCATAAAAAATGGCATTGTTTGCCCTACTAACTTGGGCATCGAATATCGCATTGAAATAAACTGTTCGCGTACTATTCACCGAGATATAATATTTTCTTTATATGAACACAATTATTTCTTTAATATTGTTTATCATATATATAT
>MNCI01004659.1:120251-175249 GCA_015680685.1 Gnetum montanum
TGTATTTATCTTAAGAATCAATATAATAAAGTTAATGTTTAACCGCGAAACTACAATCACTAACAACAAGATGACTACATTCTATGAACCAACAAAACTGAAAAGCAAGAAATGTAAGTTGAAGGCTAGATTAATTAATTAAAAATTCTAGATATAGGACTTTCATAGTTGATAAAATTATATAATGAAATTTTCAAGGATAGAGAAATGCCTAAAATTTGGAAAAGAAAACATTATTATGCTTATCTATAAGAGTAAATGAGATGCAAAATTGTGCAAACTATAGAAGAATCAAGCTATTAAGTACTATGAAGCTTTGGAATAGAGTCATGATAAGCATCTTAAACTAACAATATTAGAAAGCCAAGCCAATCCCATTTTGTTAGAACAAAGTTGGAAGAATGATCATGATATCCATAAATGTTTACCACTAAATAGCATCAAGTTGCTTTTAAAAAAAGATAATGTATTTAATGTGTTTATTTCTCAAGTCATGTGGATGTAAGCACTCAAAAAAAAGTTAGGCATTCACTCATCTACTACCCTTCCAAGGCCTTGCCTTAGCATAATAAGTAGTGAATCTCTAAATAATGATCATATTTATGTTTTTTTATCTTTTAAATTATCATATGGTTTAACATAAAATTAGGCAAAGCTTTTAACTTCGTAGAAATATACCTCCAAACCCTAAAGAAAACACATTTTATGAGAAAGTTAAATTAATTACTAAAATACATTTTAATGGTGGTATACTACATAGAACCTATAAGATGCAAAAGACAAACTTTACACTCTTGGTAGAACTCATGTACTAAGGCAAACCATAAACTGATACACGTCTTTTTATGTGGTGGATGCATGGTAGATGAGGGTATCCATGGCATACATACATGCCCATACAAAGTGCTCCAATGCATGTATGTGGGTGATAAAGTCAAATTTTTGTGTATTACAATATCGTATCTACAATATTGTAGCAACGATGTTGTAGATATGATGTTGGAATCCATGCTACGTCATCATTGATACGATGTTTTGGGATGCATGTAGCCTTATAAATACTAGCACTTGGACGCATAATTCATAACTTTTCCATTCCATGCTTAGCAAAACTCTTGTAATTTGTTTTCTTAGTTAGTGATAAAGTGAATGTCTGCATTGTGATGTTTAGCTGTTGTGCAAAATCTTTATTCGAGTGAAGTGTACTTGGGTATAGTTTATGATTGGAAATAAAAATATAGATTACTTCTCATCATTGCAACATCCACTTAGTTTGCTATTTTACTTAGATTATTTTTCATATTTACTTAGTCAACTCTTTATATTTTCAAAGTACTTTACTTTCCTTGTTTATTAGTAAAGTGGAATGAATATGACTAGTTTCGAGCACTTAAGTGTAATCGTTTGGTAATCCTAGTAGTGTTATTGCTTGGTTCGTCCAATAGCATAACACTTGGTAACCTAATAATCATTACATGAGCCCAAGGCATAATGAGTGGTCAAGTACCTCTATGCTCAACCATACAAATCACTAAGCATTCACGTGCGATCTGGTCAAATTTTGTGGATTCTATGTCTTCCGGTACACTAGCATCTAGGAAATGAACTTGTCCTAACAGTCATTTGTTGTCTTCCGAATTACACTTGTGATATACAAAGATATGGTTAAGTGTAATCAAGGTATATGATTTTTATTATTTTATGTTTTATGTTCTTAGTGCTTTAAAATAGAGAAATGAAGTAATTTAATAGCTAATTTAATCTAACTAATTAATTAGTCTCTACTAGTCCTATCATAAGCATTCAGTCCCACTTTCCGTACATGTCCTGAACCAACATATCCACTACTGGGATTACCAAGCATCATGCTACTGAGTGAACCAAGCAATAATGTTGTTGGGATTACCAAGCGAATACATGTTTACACTCGAAGCAATCGTACTTATGTGTTTAACCTATTTAGCTTAATTAATTAACTAATCAATTGAAATCTAATTTAGCTTAATTAATTGCATAATTAATGAAAACAATAAATTCATAAATAAATCATTAATCTATTCCAAGTGCTGCAAGGTTTGATCAAAAGGCTCATCTTTATTGTCATTGACATTGGTGTGTTCATGTATAACAAAGCTTGAATAAAGATCTGTATACTTTCTAACTCCTATTGCAAGCACTCAAAGAAATATTCTAACTCTTAAATGACAAAACTGCAAGAGCTTTGCTACAACTATGATAAGGCATCTTGTAAACACATCTAATGAGAACATATTTATAGACTTTATTGTGGAGCTATGTTGACGGGGCCTCCTAAATGTAGCAAATGCTACATTGACGTGGCCTCATTGATGGGGCCACATCACGTAAAGGAGGCTACATCGACAGGGCCCCATTGATGAGGCCACATCAATGGGGATTCATCGATGTGACACAACGATGATTCATCATACCCCCACAACTGAATAAAAACTTGTCCTCGAGTTTACAAAATTTGGAAGGTATGGGATTATTGACTGACTATTGACATAACAAACTAACTTGACAAAATTAAGTGTCTAGTATACAAATCAACATCATTACAAAAAATTGTGGTGTTCATGACATAAAATTAAACACCATGACATGATAACTCAAAATTAGACAGCACATCCTGTGATGGCATGAAGGACCTCAGGAGCCTCCACCACCTAGGACTAGTTGGTCCAATAGTTCTTCATGTTGTGTTGTGCTTAATCTGACACTTATGATCCTTGTGGACATTTACAGATCTTTGAGTGTAGTGACGGCTAGTACAAATGCCACAGGTGCATTAAGTATTTCGACAATTCTATCAACAACCACCTCTGTTGTTGTCTCTTGTCCTTGGTGCTACATCACCAGCACTATTGCCCCCTCATCTTCCTTCATGCGCACCGAGAAGGTTGCAACATTCCCAAAAATTTTTGGGAGTGGCTATTGTTCTGTGAGAGATACCATGACCTCTCTAGCACTAGGATTCAACCTCACAAATAATTGCATTCGTTGGGTTGAGAAAATAGATCCACCTCCTCCCATTAAGTTGACTGTTCAGGACACCTCATTTAGATGACTCATCATTGATTAGTACACAAATGGGTCTTCACCACTCATGCTTGCTCATTACTCTTATTTGCTAAAGAGCCGTTCTCAGTATTCATGCAATAGTTGGGCTATTGCAGTGACATTTGGCATAGTTGTTTGAGTGGTAGGTGGAGGTGATGGCTACTACTTCTCTTCTTAAATGGTTGTTGTAGGCAATTTATCTTTCATCATCTTTGCCCAATTAGTGATTGGACCATGTTTGACAACATCATTTGTATAACAAACTAGCCCTCCCCTCCAACAGAGTTTTTTGATGAGGCATGGAAAGAAGAGTGTCTTTTTTCCACGTTCATTTTCTTTAAAATGCTTCTCTATCTCTAGATAGATCAGTTGTGGAAGGTTAACAAAGAATCTCTCACTCAAAATAGCACACATATGGGTAAAAAAGACAATGATCTTATTGGGCCTCACCGTGGGGTTTAGGTGAAAGGTTGCAATCTTGTAGTAAATTCTTTCTACCAATGTGAGCACATCATACTTCTTACAATTAACACCATAGCACCATTGAACCCATTCCTTTTTTATGCTAGGGTCCACCTACATTGGAATCTCAGCAAGATTTGCCCCAATTTTTGGCAACCCAAGCACTTTAGTAATGACCTACATCGAGTAAGACACTAAGACGTCCTTGATTTTGATCATTGAATCAGCCTGCTTGTTGTTTCAGAATAAGAATGTCTCTTCCATGTACCACTTCTTTGTGGAAGTGATTATTGGTTACATGGGAGAGGTCTTTTGTTGGTCCTATACTTCTTTTAGGTTCTTACTCCAAGAAAGAGCCAAGTAATGATTGAAGCATGTTTGATAGCATCATTTGTATAGCGAAATATCTCTCCCCTTTGGTAGAGTTTTCTGATGAGGCATGGGAAGGGGAGTGCCTTTCTTCTATGTTCATTTTCTTTAAACCACTTCTCTATCTCTAGATAGATTAGCTATGAAAGGTTGACAGGGAATATCCAACTCAGAGTAGCACACACACAAGAAAAAAAGATAGTGATCTTACTGAGCCTTATTGTGGGGTTTAGGTGAAAGCCGCAATCTTGTAGTGAATTATTTTTGCCGGTGTGAGCATGCCATACTTCTTGCGATCAACACCATAGCACCATTGAACCCATTCCTTTTTGATGTTGGGGTCTGCTTGCATTAGAATCTCAACAAGATTTGCCCTAGTTTCTGGCAACCCTAGCACTTCAGTAATGACCTACACCAAGTAAGACACTAAGATGTCCTTGATTTTGACCTTTGAACTAGCCTGCTTGTTGTTCAAGAATAAGAATGTCTCTCCCATGTACCACTCCCTGGTGAAAGTGATTATTGGTTACATGGGAGAGGTCTTTAGTTGGTCCTATACTTCTTTAGGTGCTTGCTCCAAGAAAGAGCCAAAGTTTAACTCCTGGAGCACTATTTTTTGGACCTTTCTTGATTTGATTTGATTTAGGCAAGCTTCTGTCAAGGTCATCTTAAGGTTTGCTTGCTAACTTGGTGCCTCATCCTAGTGGAAATGTTCTATTGTTGTTGCTAGTTATAGAATCTAATGAATAGATTCCGCCTCAACCTCTTCCCTAAGAGGACCCATGGCATGGGTTGCAAGTGGTTCTTCCTAGGCTTGTTCTTGGCCCCTTCCCATTCTTGGTTGTTTCTCTCTTTGTTGAGATGGTCCTCCTTCTTGTGTGTGTTTTCCTTTTGGTGCCATCTGTGCTCACAACACATCCATGGATTAGTAGATATAATGTGTAACTTTGAATTTTTTGAATACCTTATCTTGTTAATCAATTACATTTGTCTAAGGTTGGACCATGGTAGATTAATCATTTTATTAATTAATTTTTTAATTATAAGTGTCACTAAAGCTCATTGAAAGGATTTAACTTTTATAATTTGGTGTTTAAATGTTGATTTCTTAGTTAAACCTTTGTGGGAGTTACAAAAATGGTGAAATTTTTTTTATCAAAAATAGCACATTTATGGCCCCCACAACTAAGAGCTTACCTCTAGTAGCTACATGGTCAAAGAATGGAGTGATTTGAATAAATGTTAGAAAGTTATGGATTATGAAAGGTTCTAGGCTTTGAAAATTTGAAAAACTCCCTTGGTGTTTGTGAGTAAATGTGAATTTCTAAGGAGGGTCTTGCATATTTATACTATTTTTGCACTACATTGATAGGGCCATGTATACAGGATCTCATATATGCATGGGCTTCATTGATGGCGCCCCATTTACAAGGTCATAAACAAAATTTTAAAATGGGAATATCCTAAAAATACAAGGAAGTTTTGAATGAATTTGGGATCCATGGAGTTTCAAAAAAGCTAAAAATATGATGAAATATTTGAAGAGGGTCATTGAAGGCTAAAAAATTCATAAATTTGATGGAGAATGTGTGCATTAAACAAAATATGTAAAGGAGCACATGGTTGAATGCAGAAGATGGATGTACAAAAGATTGTGATTGCAATAATGCCTAAAGATAAGGTGCTTAACCAACCCAACCAAGAGATATGTAGGTGGGTCCTCCCCATAGCAGGCACATGCCATGTTTGCCCTTGCATAACCTCAACTTAAGGAGTTTGTGGGCCCCATAGGTGATTAATGGTTGATGGAAGTTAAGGATCAAAACCCAGAAGATTCTACCAAAGAATTCAAGTACATTAGATAAATACACCAAATCAAGAACATAGACACCAGCAATGAGGTGAGTTATGGGCAGCATAGACAGATGATGGAGAAGATGGAATAGAATTCTGAATTAAGGTTATAAGAAGTCCCTTGTGGATTTTGTGTTTAAATGACTTAAGAAGATCCATCCTTAGTCCAAACCAAGATCAATCACTTTCAGTGATTTTGCATCACCACTCCAAAACTGGTCCACCCTCTCAAGACACAAGAGTGTTCTCATAGAACAACCACCATTTCATAAAGAGAATAAAAGAGAAGTAAAAAGTAACAGAGGGCCTTAGTTAGAGGAAACCTTCATGCATGGGTAACATGTTTTTCTAGTCCCATAACCAATGCTTGTAGTGTGTTTATTTGTCGAAGGGATGTGCATTGAATTCCCATAATGTTTTTTTTTTGTTTTTTTGTTTGGTTTATATATATATATATATTCTATTTGGATGAAAACCACACCATGTAAAGACTTTATTCAACTTCCTATTATTGGTTAACATAGAACAGTAAGCCATCTATGAAAACACTCATGCACCCAAGCAAGTAGAAGAGTACAAAGAGTGTTGAGTCCCCTTGAAGTCACACCCTGTTCAAACATTCGAATCCTTTCCAATTCTGGAAACTATTAAGGTCATAAGTTTATTAAAAGTTTATTTAATGAAAAGGGACCTCAAACTTCAAACAAGAGAAACCATAGAGTTTGTGGATGGGTGGATGTTGTGGATTCACTACATGTTCCATGAAAAAGAAACCATGTCTTAGCCATCGGTACAAAAATTCAAAAATAGAAACTAGACATTAGAAAACAAAACATTAAGCACAAACCACCATTAGTAATAGCTATAACACCATTGTGTCCTATTGGCACACAACACATTTATTAACAAAAATTAGAAAATCATACTAAAATAAAGTAAAATACATAAGAAAGATTTAAATGTACTAATGATGGTGTAAAATAAAAATGACGTAAAATAGGAAAAAAAATTAAAAATCAAAAGGTGTAAAATAAATAATTTGCAAAGAAAAAGATGTGTAAAACAAAATAAAAATAAAAATAGAAAGGCTGAGGAGTCATGTATATGATTAGCATGGATGGCCATCTTCCCCACGATTGAGTTGGAAGGAGGAGATCCAAAAAATTGAGTGTGATTGCTTATCCGTTGAGGTATTTGTTGCACTAACTTACCTTGGCTCATGGAAAGGCTTTATTTATTGGATGTTGACCAACTATTTTTTGTTTGGATTTTCAGGTTTGTATATGATCATGGCCCTAGAAGAAAAGGTTTTATCAATTATATAAGGCCCCTTCCACAATGTTTGAAATTTGGTTTTTTGTGGTACATGTGTGGGATTCTAATAGAGAACCTTATCTCGCAGTTGAAATTTTACTTTACATATTCTAAGATCATGACATTGTTTATTGAATGCCTTATACACTTCATCCAAAGACAAGGCCACCAATTGATTTTCATCTAGCACATTGTGAGGTTGATATTTCTTTCTTTTTGTAATAGACGTAGGTAAAGATTCAGATCACAAGTTGAGAGTGTATGAAGCTTGGATTGTATTAGGAGCATTAGAAGTTTTTCATATAGTAACTCATAGGGAAAGTAGCCAATAGGGAGTTTCCATGTTGAGCGGTAGGCCCAAAGGACATCATTGAATTTTGTGCTCCAATCTCTCATATATTTGTTAATAGTTCTTGTTAGAATCTTTGTTTTCCCTGTTAGTCACTTCTACTTGACCATTGGCTTAGGGGTGATAGGGTGTTGTTAATTTATGTTCAACCCCTAAGTGTTGCATGATTTTTTGAAAAGTAATACCTGTAAAATTGGTTTTGTTGTTAGAAATCAGTGCACATGGCACCTCCAAACTTGTTCATAACATTTTGTTGTACAAATCGAGCAGCCGTGGATGATGTACAGTCGGTGACAGCTATTACCTCTATCCATTTGGTACAATAGTTAACAACGACAATTATATATGCCTTCCCATTGGACATGGGTGTGATGGAACCCATACAATCTATGGCCCATATGTCAAAGGGTTCCAGTGGTTGAATCCACTATTGAGAACTCTCCATTCATGTAGTCATCCCACCATCTCATTGATAGTGCTCATAGGATAAAACAAATTGGTGGGCATCCTTGAAGATTATGGGCC
Source organism: Gnetum montanum (assembly GCA_015680685.1). Classification (NCBI taxonomy): domain Eukaryota; kingdom Viridiplantae; phylum Streptophyta; class Gnetopsida; order Gnetales; family Gnetaceae; genus Gnetum; species Gnetum montanum. The sequence goes on from MNCI01004659.1 coordinate 128,206, forward strand.
AATAGTATCTTGCCATTAATATTTTTACAGCTGTGCATCTCCTAGCATAGTGGCCCCCACAAGGATCTTCATAAGCATCCTAGAGAACATGTAATTAATTTGCATCAAGTACACACCAACAAACTAGGCCATCGGTGCACACCTTATAAAGGTATCTATTGATTTCCATAAAGTGCTTAGCTCGATGAAGAAATTGTTGTTTCTTACTATGGTCCAGATCTTTTGATATCTCCTAAGTAAGAAGATAAGTGAGGATGCCATCATACCATTTTGGTTCTATGGGAATTTTTTCATTTATTGTAGTGGAAAAGAGAAGTTCATTAGGAAATTGATTAGAGAGTAGGCTCTCCTCCTCTTTGTTATTCCATCACAACCGAGACAAATGATCAGTGATCACATTCTCAGTTCTTTTTTGATCTACCATTATGAGATTGAATTTTTGTAAAATCACTAACCATTGTATGACACAGGGGCTTACCATTGGCTTGTTCATGAGGAAGAATATGGTATTGTGATAAGTGTGCACAAACACTTTATATCCAAGCACATAGTGCCTAAACTTTTCTAAAGCATACACCACCACCATCAATTCTTTCTCTATGGTGGTGTAATTCAGTTATCCACCCACAATGCTTTGACTTGTGTAGTGGATGTAATATGGACGTTTCTTATCATCCAATTGCATAAGCATAGCTTCCAAGGCATAGTTGGATGCATATTTCATTATATGGAATGGTCTAGACTAGTCAGGTGCTTGTAGAATTAGGGTTTATACAAATTTTTGTTTAAGGCTCTGGAATGCATTTTCACATTCCTTGGTCCAGATGAAGGGAGAATCTTTCTTTGTTAGCTCAATCAATGATTTTGCAACCTTAGAAAAATTCTCTATAAATTGCCGATAGTAACTAGTGTGTCCAAGAAATGTTTGAACATCTTTGACAATTTCTAGTTGATGGGTGATTTCTTGGATAATCCTTATCTTTTTGGGATCTATCTCAATCCCTTCCAATGAAATTCAATGATCCAATACAATACCTTCTTGGACCATGATATGACTCATTTATTAATTGAGTCATAGATTTGTTTCCACACATCTTTTTAGTACTTGTTCAAGGTGGTCCAAGGATTGCTCAAAGGTAGCACCATAAGTGGAGTAGTCATCCATGAAGACTTTCTATTTGCTACTAAAAGATGCTTAAGACCATATGTTGGAAAATGGCAAGAGCATTACACAGATCAAAAGGCATCTTGTGATATGCAAAGGTCCCCCAAGAACTTGTGAATATTTTTTTGGCTATATTTTCTGGTACAATCTGGATATGGTTATAGCCACCATCTAGAAAATTGTAATAGTAATGCCTAGATATGGTGTCCAACACCTAATTAATGAATGACAATGGAAAATGATCTTTGAATATTGCCATGTTTACTAGCCTAAAGTTGATACAAACCCATCATTGCCACCTCTTTTTAGCACTATCACAAGTGGGCTAACCTACTTGCTATCTGCATTGGGGTAGATGAGCTTTTCCTTAAGGAGTTGCTTAATCTCCTCTTTGACAATTTGCTTTAATTTTTGGTTTAATTGCCATTGTGGTTTCCTCCTTAGCTTCATAGATGGATCAATGTAAATGCAGTGCTGGCATATCCATGGATCAATTTCAATGAGTTTAGGATATGACCAAGCAAAGGCTACTGGCCATTTGTTGAACACTTTCAATAGTTTTGCTTTTTGCTCAAGATCAAGTTTGGCATTGAGTAGGATTGGCTTGCCCTTTTTAAAGAATGCATATTCTAGGCTAATAGGTAAAGTTTTCAACTCTAGGGGCTATTGTTTAAAATTCTTAGGGATCTCCAACTCTTTCCAATTGGTATCAATATTTTCATCATCAGAGAGTTGGTGATGAACTTGCTCTAGTTCATCCATGCCTACGACATAAGCACATGTCAGGCTCTCAATAAGTTCCATGCACATTGTGCTGCTATCAGAATTAGTGGTCAACCATTGGGTGCCATCTTGTTTTATGGCTACTACGTACAGACACCTTTGAATATCTTCCTCATGTGCACATTGCTTGCATGTGGAAATAGATGCTTAGTTCATGGACTAGAGTTTTTGCACGTAATTGCATCCTATATTGTTGTACACTATGCATGGAACTCATTTCTTCTCAGTCTTCTCAAATGCATTTTCTTTAGATATCTCCAAGGAAGGATCTCTGATGCTCATTCTTACATCAATAGTGCTTAGCCATGTCCTTTCCATAATGATTGGGAAGTTCCCCTTGCAGTTTTCAACCTTGATTACTAGGAAATCAACAAGATAAGACCATCCATAGATAGTGGTCATAATGTCTTCAACTAGTCCCAATGGAATAGTGATGGATTGGTCTACCAATTCTAATATTATATTGCTCTTCTTGAGAGGCAGTAGCTTCTAGGAAATATACATCTTAAGAGAAATCAAGTTTACATTGGAACTTAAATCAAGAAGAGCTTTACATGGTTCATTCTCAACAATTTGCAAATAAATAAAAGGACTTTCAAGATCAACTAATTTCTTGGGAAGGTTGCCATCTTGAATCCAATTATATACAACATGACTCAGCATAACAATATGGATTTTGGGCAATATTTGATTTGAAGGGGACCTAATGGAATGGTTTATAGTGGATGAGGTAGGAGTAGGATGACCAACCACCTAAGTATATGAGGGCTTAGTAGGGCTATTGGTTTAGAAGAATGGTCTTTTATGATCATGATATTTTGAACCCCTCAATTGATGAACCAGTTATAGATTGATGGCCCTGGTAACATTGTGTTACTATGGTTGGGCTAGAAGTTCATCCTACATGGATGGAGTAGGTGGTAGTTGCATTGAGGGTGGAGGAAAAGGTGTAGAAATAGGAGGAGGATAAGGATAAAATGTGGCATCCCTCCTAGAATGCTAAAAATGATCTCTATAGTATTTAGGATGGTAGTAGTGATGTTGAAAAGAAGAAACATGACTAGAAGAGTCACGTGGAGACAAGGGTTATTGAACATAATACCCATATAGATTTGGTTGCCTATAAGGGTACTGTTGCGTTAGTGATGGCATCCCCCATGATTATGGTTGGTGTCACTATTGATATTGTTCATACGATTGCGATGGAGTTCCACTTGGATAATATTATTATTGCTAATGGAACTACTTGGCATTATCTCGAGGATAAGGCAATCTTCTAGGTGTTTACCTTTTTACTAGTTGTGGATTCAGAGCATACACCCCAAACTCTTGTAAGTGTGACATGATGGAGAAACATTCCTTAGGATGTTTGTGTTGGCAAATGTCACATCCACCATCATCATCTAATTCAGTTTCTGCAACTTCATCTACTACAGTAATCTTGTCCTTACCCCTTTGGTAGGCATGTTTAGCTTCTTTTCACCTCCTATTGTTACAATCACTACTTTGCTCTCTTGATTCTTTGATGATTTTTAAAGCAGTTTGGAATTTTTCGTCCAACAAATCCCACATTTTATCCACCATGGCTAAAATTTTAGACATAGATTTTTGGATCGATAAGGTCTTTCTATTTACCATCTCATCAAGTGATGATTCCTCAATGTCACAAAATTGGACTTCCCTTTTTCTGATAGAAGGATCCCTATTGTATTCCTCTACATTTTCGTGTTTTCTCAACTCTCCTTCTTCTTTTGCTACCTGCTTAATTAGCCTTTGAATTTGATGGACTTTGAGTTCGAATAGTCTCCCTTGACTAAAGACCCCAAGCATTCTTCTCATTTCTGATCTAAGTCCCTCTATGATAGGACAAAGTATTTTCCACTGAGAATAACCATGGCTAGGGCATTGGTGTATGAGAGAATAGTATATACCCATGGTAGCATCTAAGGGTTCATGATTTCCTTACTTCCATCCTTAGATCTACCTTCTCAAATTAGACACTTTGGAGTACATCTGACACTTATCATTAAATAGTTGTAACATTGTACTCCACCTACGGGTGGATTTTAGCTTCAAGGACTAATGCCAACATTTCGCTTCCTTGATGAGTGTCTTGAAAAATAACTTTAGTTTTTGCCAATGTTTTTTGATATTTTGTAAGGCATAGGCATCATGAAAAGCTTGAAGATGTGTTTATGGATCAAATTCCTATCCCCCCTAAAATCTAGGAATATTGTTCATATCAAGTTATTTGATCTGACTATCCGTCACATGCTTAGTTGGAATTTTTATAGCCTATGCAATATTTAACATGCTTCAAGTCACCAACAAAGGCTCATCATCTTCATTATTTTAATGATGTCCTCTACTACCCCTTTGATCATGGTGGGCCTAGCGATCATCATTATTGTCCCACTATTCACCTCCATCGTGATTATTTTTTCTATGGTGTTTGTTAGAACCAGAAGAGGAAGAAAAATTTGCCAATGAAGAGGGTGAAGAGGGAGAAAAATTTACCAATGAAGAGGGTAATGAGGGAGGAGGACTATCTCCACCATGATGTTTGCCAACTCCTCTTCGATTGTCATGGTCACATTTATCAATTTTTTTATCCTCTTGATGCTTGTCTGATCCCTTACCTGAACTGTCATTTTTACCTAAACCTACATTGTTGATAGTGGACTACAAATTCAGGGCAACACCCCCATCACCAATAACAAGGGGTGGAGAATTTTCATGTTGAAAGCCCCCAAAAGAAGGATCCTTATTGTCATTTTGGTTTAGCAAGAATAGGGGATCAATGAACTGCTTTCCCTTCACAAACTCATGATTCTTCTCTTGGTGTTGATCTCTCTTGTGTTGTGTTTCAATGGAATGATAGTCTTGGCAGTCATAATCATGCACAACATACTCCTCTTGAAGATCTTGGATGCCCAACCTCATAAGAGTCTGAAGTAACATCCTAAGCATAGATCGATCAAGAGGCATTACAATGTTGCCTTCCATATCTTGCCATCACAGTTGTTCATCCTAATATAGGATGAAGGTGAAGTCAAGCACATACTCATTTAGATGAGTATACACCACCTTGCATTCTTGAGGAACTAGTAGCTTAGTATCATCATGCCTATGAGAAGAAGACATTTTGCAATACAAACAGGATATTAGTGTGCTTATGTGATTATATTATCTATGAGAATGATTTTGACTTTAGGGTTTGTTCAATGATGTTAATGATGTTTACTAAACCTAGATAGCATACATTTCAACAAAAGAGTCCCTGAAAATGGTGCCAATGATGAGTGGTCAAGTACCCCTATGCTCAACCATATGAATCACTAAGCATTCACATGCAATTTGATCAAATTCCATGGACTCTATGTCTTTTGGTACACTAGCCTCTAGGAAATGAACTTGCCCTAATAGTCATTCATTGTCTTTCCAATTACACTTGTGATGTACAAAGATATGGTTAAGTGTAATCATGGTATATGATTTTTATTATTTCATGTTTTATGTTCTTGGTGCTTTAAAATAGAGAAATGAAATAATTTAATAGCTAATTTAATCTGACTAATTAATTAATATCCACTAGTCTTAACATAAGCATCCGATCCCTCTTTCTGTCCACTACTAGGGTTACCAAGCACCATGCGACTGGGCGAACCAAGCAATAAGGTTGTTGGGATTACCAAGTGAATACATGTTTACACTTGAAGTGGTCATACTTATGTGTTTAATCTATTTAGCTTAATTAATTAACTAATCACTTGAAATCTAATTTAGCTTAATTAATTGCATAATTAATAAAAATTATAAATGCATAAATAAATCATTAATATATTCCAAGTGTTGTAAGGTTTGATCAAAAGGCTCATCTTTATTATCATTCACACTAGTGTGTTTAGGTATAATAGTGCTTGAATAAAGATCTTTACACTTTCTAACTCCTACTACAAGCACTCAGAGAAATATTCTAACTCTCAAATGACAAAACTGCAAGAGCTTTACTACAACTATGACAAGACAACCCATAAACACAGTTGGTGAGTACATATTTATAGACTTTATTATGAAGCTACATCAATGTGGCCTTGTTGATAGGGCAACACCACATAAATGAGGCCACATCGACAAGGCCCTATCGATGAGGGCACATCAATGGGGGCCTGTCAACCAAGACCAGATGCTCATCACTATAGGCTAGAATAATTTTACATTCTTGTCATTACTTAGACTTAGCATTTAACTTTGTTTTCATTATGTTTATGTTTAGGAGTAAAATGATCCTAACAACATTACTTAACATACACCTCATTGCAAGTTAAACCATACACTTAGATTTCACTAACTTAAAGTGGGAAGACAAGGGTTACGAACTTAACATCAATTATTAGCATAATAACATTTTCCATCTGTGGATTACAATTTGGTTGCATGCTAACACTCATGAATTGTATGGTAGAGTGTTGGGATTGCTCCATCACTCTTCATTGGCAACATTGTTGGGGGATATGTTAATGTATGCTAAGTAATTGATCTTACAAAGTTCTTTGTATCAAGAACCATAAAGTCAATCTTCATAATTAAATAGTTCTAATAGCACATACTTAACCAAGCATCATACTTATAACATGACTTCAACTAAGGAAAAACTATTACCTATCAAAGAGATATAGAGGAGCAATGATAGAACAAACGATGATGAAGATTGAAGTATGTCTATGTAAGCAAGAATCTCATATGCTCACAATGATCCTTATTACCCTAATTTCACATTCATCTTCCATCAAGATGGGCAAATGAGGTGGAGAGATCTACAGGGAAACATCATGTTTCCTCCAAAGCATTTAGCATCCATCATGCTTCAAATAAGTCTAATGGGAATGAATCTAAATCATGCATAAGAAGGGTACCATATGACTAAACACATGATGAGACCCTATCAACCCATAGAGGCACAAGTGCAGAGAGATGTTGCCATGTAAACCAAACATGAGCATAATAAGGGAAAGTAGGTTAACTCTCCTGTTGTCTTAGTGGAACTTGATGGTGATGCATTTGTAGTAGAGAAACTCCCTATGATCATGAAGTACATTCCCAAATATCTATCATTCAGGTAGAAAACTTGTCAAGGTGCAATTACATTCATCCCTTGTAAAGACACCAAGAAGAGAAGCAAATGAATTTAAGTACAAGCAAGACTCAAGGCCAAGAGTTTTTGCTGGATCACAAAGAGATGAATACTAGAATCATAGAAGGAGAACCAGCTAGCATTGTTCTCTTACTACTTCATCTTCATTCTTATGATTGTTGGTGGACTCTAACTGAAAGCGAAAAAGGTATAGAGATCATGATAAGGAGAGATGTTGGGCTTATTATAGACATGAGTATTGCCTAATACACCTTGATGAAGGAGATGAGGAGCATGAACCATGAAGGAATAAGGATAAACATTAAAAAAGAAAGAGATCAAAGGGGGCATCACTACAATAAAACTTACAAACCCTACGATCATGAGGTATCCTTATTGGCAACTCACATCATGATCAACATAAGAGAAGTTGTATATATTCTGACCAGGCATATGAGAGACAATCACATCAAGTGACTTGATATAAACAATATTCCTAAGTTTGGAGGGTATAATGTAGATCCACAACATCACCTTCAAGCATTTCACAATGCCTATGCCTTATAGAATATAGAAAGTGACTAGAAGAAACTTAAGTTGTTCCCTTGAACATTCATCAAAGAGTTAGAAAGCTAATATAGATCGTTAGAACTTGAAACACTCTAAAGGTGGAGTACTATGCTTGAACATTTGAATGATAATCCAAGGCTGGAAGTAATGGAGCCATGAATCCCTTGATGTGGCGATGGGCAGATACTACTTTCTTTTTCATAGGTGCCCAGGCCATGGATTTTTCCAAAGGAAGCAACTTAGACATATTTTCGATAGGCTAAGGAATAAAACGAAGAAAACCCTTGTGGTTTATGCTCAAAGTAGAATATCTAAAATGATTGCCCATCAAATTCAAAGACTAATTGAGCAAGTAGCAAAGAAAGAAGGTGAATTGAAAAAGAGAGAATTAGCTAAGGAGTATAATAGAGATCCATCCATCTAAAAAATAAATGTACAAGTGTGTGATAAGCAGGAGGAAGAAACCTTGGAGAAGGTGATATAGAAGAAGACTCTACCAATTCAAAAGTTTGTTAATGACATATCCACCAAGGTAGAAAAGATGTGGGATTCGATGGATGAGAAATTCCCTACAACCTTAAAAATTATAGAAGAAAGAGCTAAGAAAACCTTTAGTAAGGGCAAGGAGAAAAAAATAAGAGATTACACATGAAAAGGAAAAGTTGCTTTAGTGGTAAAATGTTTTGATTCAAGCTTAAAGGATGAGAAAGGATGTACAGTATGCTAATATGAATACCCTAAGGGGTGTTGTCCCATAATGGCACATTTTCAAGAAACAAGGGCATATGCACTAAATTCAAGATTCATCAAAAAAAAATGTGAACATGGTTACCTTACCCTCAAGGTACCTATCAATAGACCTTCCAACTAGCCTACTACCCAAGTGGAGCTTATCCACCACCATAGGAGTAGTACCATCAATATTGGCAACAATCATAATCATGGGCAATGCCACCATCGCGACAATAATACCTATATCAGCAACTAGATCCTTCTAGATACTATGTCCAAAATCTGATATCTCTGGGAAATGTAGTAGTTTAGACTTCTCAATACTATCCATTGGAATACTATAGACCAAAACCTCCAAGGATGGATTCCAATCCATAAATGCATCAACAAGTAGTTGGTTCATGGAGTTAACCTTCTAACCCTCTAGCACCTATACCACCACCTGTAATGTAAGGAGAATTTCCATCACAGCCCTAATAAAAGAATGCAACCAGCATAGTCAATATGCAAGAGGATGCAATCATGCATGAACCAGAATCCAAGAAAAAACCATTCTTTCAAACAAGTCCAGAAAAGATTCAAAGGATGAGGAGCACATCCACTTCCACTCCATCCATGTCCACTCCTCTAGGAAACAATAAGCTTTCATCATCGTCCAATGTAAACTTAATAATTGTCATGCTAACCTAGACCATCATGCATTGGATTAAGGTAGGAGTACTTCCTTAAAAAAAATAGACCTAGGAAGTCCCATGGTATAGCTTCAAGTCACAAGTCATACACCATGCAAGGCTCTACTCAATTTTGGGTTAAGGATAAATCTAATATCACAAGATATGTATAAGGCATGGAATCTACCACCATTAAAGAAAGGTAATATCTAATTAGGGTTTGTAGATGAGTCGATCATAGTACAACTAGGAAAAGTAAATGATGTGATTACTACTATCAATGGTTGATCCTATCCTATTGATTTTCTGATCATACATGTAGGTAAAAACAAGGGATATTTTCCTATTATTATGGGAAGATCTTAGCTTAGTACTATAGATGCTAAGCTTGGTATTAGGGACTTGTCCTTGAAATTTTTCAAGGAAGACAAAGTTAGAATCGTTCAAAGATGTAGAGTTCCATGTATTTCATACAGTGATAATGGGTGCAATTGCATGTAGAAAATACAAGAAATTAAATAGGGAAATAACACAGCATGCAAAAGATGTGTATACAAAGATTCCTATATGTAGTAGCCACTCAAGAAAAAGGCACCTAATGGTTGATTACATATGGAGAAATTGAATAAAAAATATACATGGAACTAACAAACTAGATTATAAGTGCCCACATAGAAGAAATTGACAAGTTAGAGCAATTAAGAAGAAGGCACTCCTATCTACACTGATGTCAAGAAGAAGAGATTGAATGAGGGTAACAAACTAGAACTATTAGAATTGAAGGTCCTACTGGCAACACTAGAATATGCTTTCTTAAATAACTCAATGCAAGATTCATTTATCCCATTGCAAACAATGAAAGGATCAGTCCTTTGGTAATTATTCTAGAAAAGGGGGATAAGTGGAGAGTGTGTATTGGCTTCTTATTATTGAACTCTGCAACATTCAATGATCATTTTCCCTTGCTATTTGTTAACCTAGTCCTAGATACTATTACAAGACATGAGTACTATAGTTTTCTACATGGGTATAGCAAATATAACTAGATCTATGCTACACTTGAGGAAAAAGAAAAGATAACATTCACTAGTCTATGGGGAATGTTTACTTATAACCATATGCCTTTCAATCTTTGCAAGGTGCCCATCACCTTCTAGAGAGTAGCACATAGTATCTTCCAAAAACATATAGGTAATGAAGTTAAAGTATTTATGTATGATTTTTCAAACATATGGGCTAGATTTCAAACAAGCACTGCACTATCTAGAGTAAGTACTAAAAAGATGTGTAGAAACAAACCTAAAGCCCAATTGGAAAAAGAGCCATCTAATGGTCCAAGATGGGATTGTGTTAGGACATAAAATTTTGCAAAAAGGAATAGAGGTAGATCTTGAAAAGATCAAAGTCATATAGAACATCATTCAAAGGCTGCAAAATGTCAAAGATCTTCAATCATTTTTAGGCCACAAAGGGTACTATAGAAGATTTATAGAAAACTTTTCAAAAGTTGAAAAACCATTAGTATAGCTAACTAAGAAGGATGCACTATTTTAATGAATTGAATCATGTGAAAAGGCATTTGAGACCTTAAAACAAAAGTTGATTGAGACACTAGTCTCTTGAGCTTTGGATTGTTCTAAGCCTTTTCATATCATGATAGATGTTTTAAATTATGCACTAAGTGTACTGCTAACATACCTTGATGACTATTAAAGGCCATGCTATATACATTGTGCTAGCAAAAGCATCACTGTAGCACAATGGTGTATGCACTAGAAAAATTTAGACATTGCGTGCTTAGGTATCCAATCCATATCCACACTGATCATTGTGCAATTTGATTCTTAATGAACAAACTAAGGGTAAGTCCCAAGATGATTAGATGGCTCATCATCCTATAAGTATTCAACATAACCATGATTGACAATAAGGGCATGGAGAACATAGTAGCTGATCACTTGTTGAGGGTAAGATGGGAATCACAAGACCAAGAAGAACCATTGTCAGACCAGTTCCTTGATGAAAACTTGTTTACTAAGACAATAATGGTTGTTGACTCAATAGAAAATTCATGGATGGATGATTACATGAGTTATTTAATTACATAAGAGCTTCTTGTCGAGTGGAGCAAAAAATAGAAAGAACAATTCCTTCATAAGGTTAAGAGATACGTGGAAATAAATAGGAATCTTGTCAAATTTGTATAGATGGGTTAGTACGATGGTGTGTACTAGAATGCAATCAACAACAAATCTTACAAGATGCACATGAAGGCCCATGTGGTGGCCATTATGCAAGACATAGAATGACACTAATACTGATGATGGCTAGCTACTTCTAGCCTATCTTGTTCTAGGATGCCTACAACTTCACACAATCTTGTGAAAGGTGCTAGAAAGATGGAGGAATAATGACCAAGAATGAAGGACCACAATAATGGATACAACCATTTTATATTTGGGGAATTAACTTCATGGGATCCATCACACCAATGTTGAATGGAAAGGCTTACATAATAGTAACCATGGATTATTACACAAAGTGGGTAGAGGTAGTTGTAGTTAAAGATTATATAGCCAAAACAGTTACCAAATTCTTCCAACAACATGTGCTGAATCAATTTGGAGTACCAAGGATGCTTATTTCAAATAATGGAACTCATTTTACCAATGCTACTTTCAAGAAGCTCATGTAGCAACTTGGGGTAAACCATAAACTAATCACATCATCATATCATACCTAAGTCAATGGTAAGGTAGAAATAACTAACCACGAAATTACTAGAATATTAACTAGAATGGTTAGTAGATTTAGAAAGGATTGGAGCACCAAGCTAAATGATGCTTTATCGGCCTATTGAACAACATGGAAACTACCCATTGGATATTCACCCTATGAGCTAGTTTATAGTAAATTACCCACACTACCAATCCAAGTAGAGCTTCAAACTCTAGCTATTCTCAACAAACTTGACCTAAACCTAAGCTTAGCTCAAAAAGAAAATAGGCTAGTAGCACTTATGAGTAATGAGATCCACATGAAATATTCCAAGAATAGGCATGATGCATGAATATGAAAAGTGTTGATACAGTTGAGCAATAAGGTCCTATATTACAATCCCAATCATGTCCAAAAAAAGGCTAAATTTCAAACCCTTTAGGAGGGGCCATACATCATCCAGGCTACTTATCCATCTAGTTTCATGCACATTCACCATCCATCTAGCCCACATAATCTTATCCTAGTAAACATCCAATAGGTCAAACCTTACCATGAATATCCTAACTCCATTCAAGATTCTACCTAGCCTGTTGAATGTCCTCTACCTATTCACTTTTCTGGTTAACTGATCCTAATCATATTTGTGGGGGTGTTCACCATGACACATAGGTACCTTCTAAATTTTCACTCTGTTACTACTTCTTCCTACTTTCTTAATATATTTTCCTAATTCTTTTATATTTTTAATTTCTTAATTCTTTGATGTTTTCAAATTATTTGATAATTTTTCATTCTTTTTATCTTTTTAATTCTTGAAGTCTTTTATAATATTCCATAGTTTTCCATCATTTCACTTGTACATATTTTTGTCAATTGTCAATAAAATAAACTGAATAAAGTAAGATGTAGTCCAAATAAGATGAAGATTTCTCTATGTTATTACTCATAAGGAACTTATTACCTATATAGTGAGACCATGACATCCATCCACCCATTCTAATAATAAGAGGTTCTTACCATGGCCATAATGATATTCTTCTCACAATAAAACTAAGAATAAATCTGTGATCATTATACCTAGATAGAAAAGTAAAGAACCAACTACGAATGACAAAGATGCGACATCAAAAGAACTTGTGGATTCTCTTGGATCACTACTATATGATTCTATCCTATTACTAAGGATGTATTATATCCTTATAGATCTAACAAAAAATGGAAGTAAGAGTACAGTAAGTGCTACCTTACCATGTCACTAGAAAGACATGTTACCCATGCCTAAAGGTAGTCTTCTAGTAAGGCCAACATAATCAAAAATAAAATCCATGCACAGAATAAATTTCTAAGGATCCTACTAGAAAGACATGTTACCCATGCCTGAAGGTAGGCAGCTTCTTAGGAATCTCAAAAATAAAAAGTGCCATGAATGAACTCCTCCCTTGAGCAATACACTAAGTGGTAATACTCCTTACAACTATGGTAGTCTTATAGTTGTGACTTCTAGAGATAAAACAATGTGATGTCACTGGAAAGTGGTTTGGACTTGGTTTGAATCTTGAAATGAAAGGCTAATGATTACTTTAACCATAGATTACACACAAGGATTCATTATGCCTATGGTAAGATACCTCACATCCCAGCTTTAGCAACCTCTTCTACAATCTATCTCACCTTACTATATATGTAATCATAAATTTGTGGTTTCATATAATATAGTGAAATTTTCCAATCTGGAAATACTAATATGTGGGTTTTGCTGGATAGATATGTCTTACATTCAACTCCTTTAGTACCTAATGACACTTTTAGGCATGGTTATACAAGGATATTAAGGGCTAGAACCTACTTTGGGGAGGACCCACTTGTGTAACTCTTATATTTCATACTTGGCAAGCAATTTCATATCATCTTGTGCCTTCCAAAACAATCAAGATTCAATAAATACTTCCCATATTATCTAACAATTTTTCCATACATCTAAAATTCTTAATCCATCTCCTATCCATTCAATAAACTTTCATTGCCCAAGATTCCTTCCTTATCAACTTTGAATGCCAATTTTTCAAAAACTATGCATTATTAATGACCCAAGACCCTTTGGACAAGCTTCACATCTTCCAAACATTCCAATTGACTCATTTCCCCCCAATAATTCACTAAATTTTTTTAATTTTTTCATGGTGACATTGTAGCTATGACATCCTAATGCCTATGACATTGTATCTACAATATCGTGCATATAAAAATAGTATATATACACATAGGAGTTAGTGGAATTTTTCATTCCCTCATTTTCAACAAGAGAAGTTTTTGCAATTTTTTCATAGAGCTCTTGCACACCAACTTTCCAAGGCCATAACTTCATCCTCATGGCTTCGATTTCCAAAATTCTTGAACCCTATTGATCCTAAAGCGCACAACTTAGTCATGGGAGGGTACATTATGTGAAACATTAAAAAATTTAAGCCAAAAATTCCTAACACCTGAAAGATATCATAAAGGATAAGTATAAGAAATAATAAGAACCTTATTATTAATCAATCAAACTTAAGCTAGAAGGGCTTAGTTAATTCTCATAATGAACCATACCAATCATTTTAAGCCATAATAAGTAAGGAAATAACAACTTTGGAAGGTCATAAGTAATTAATAACACCTAAGGATTTTTTTTAAAAAAAAATTTCTAACTCTGCAATCATAATAAGATAAGAACTTGATCTAATCAAGGATACAAGGTAGAAAAAGATTGTTAAGGACCAATGTAAACAACTTAATAATTCCAAACCCTTATTGATTGCAAATGGTCTCTAAAAGACCCATAGTTGGAGGACCTTCCCAACATGGGATTTTGAGACCAAGAGGTCACGAAGGAAGCCAAGTAGGAGAATAAACTCTCCAAGTTAAACATGAAGAGCAAGAGGCCCAATCGTATAGCATCCATCAACAAAATCCTACCACCAAGCACTCAACCCAGGGAGAGGTAGAAGTTCCACCAGTGCTTGAACAAGGGCAATGCCTCATCTTATCTCCTAAATGCCTCCAAGAAATTCAAGAAAAATCTATCATGTCCACAATCATCATGGAGTTGAACTTTGGACCTTTCATTAAGTTTACTTCAAAAGTTGTAAAGATGAAACTCCAAGTGTCTTCCTTATGGCCCACTTTATCTAACAATGGAGAGTGATACCTAGGAGAAACATACTAATTCCGGTAGAACAAGCAAGTAGATGCTATAGTAAAAAATGGAGTTTTTATGTCATACTTAGGAGAGGCAATTCCAAAGGCCCTCAACATCCCAAATGAAGAGGAAAATGTGGCATTGATCTCAACAACATCAAATACTGATGCTAAGAGGCTATGGTTGCATAGGGCATATGGAAAAGAAGATAAGAATTTCAGTGAGCTCATAGCCAAGGAAAAAATATATTTTAAGATTGGAACCTACTACTTTTTTTTTAACAAAGAGGCTCAACATACTATCTACATATGTAGCCAAAGGAAGCACAATTTTGATGGAAAAATTCAATGCCAACATTGCCCATATGTTCTTCCTCAAGATCCAAAGGTGGTTTGAAGAGAAGAAGGTAGGGAAATTGACACTTTCATTTCCTTGCCTCATCAAGAAGCTATGCCATCAAGCTAAAATCTTGGAATATACTAACAATGTTCCCAGGAAGGCCTAAAATGCTTCCTATGTAGAAATGTTCAAGCCAGTGCTGCCAAAGAAGGATCAATTGGAGAAGCCAGTAGGCATTGAGGAAGATGTAGGTTCTACTCCTACTAGTAACATTTTTGCTACCAATTAGTAGCAATAAGTAGGACCTAGCAACCAACCTCAAGTTCAACAACAACTGCAAGTTGAACAGCAACAACAAGAAGTACTGCTACCACTATTATAGGATTACAAACCATTCATGAGGCACCTATAACAAATTACAAAGATAATAAGTTGGTGAAAAAGGGAAGGGGCTAATTTGTACAAACTATGGGAGAGCTCTATAGGCTCATAATATTCATAGATTCAACCAATAAAGAATGTCATTACAAGTAAGAGAAAAGAAGGATTGGACACAATAGATATTTGAGAATGTTGTGTCATTCCAAGTAATGCTCGAAACTAGTAAAGGTGCCACTATTGTGCCCATGCAAGACTAAGATGCAGTAGGAGCTATAGAGGTCATCACTAATCACATAAAAGAATCATTTAATGTACTTGTTGTGCCACCAACCAATATCCCTAGAGCACGAGATGCTCAAATGCTTATCAGAACCTCAATGACTCCTACAAAGTATGAAGATATTTTGGATAGATTGCTACAAATAAGTCAATGATGTAGAATCTTTTTAATATCCCCAATGATATCACTACAGTCCAGTTTGACCGGATCGCCATGAAAGGAAGGTTGGTCATGATAGAGACTAGAGCTGAGCATGTGGAGAATGAAGTGCAATGGTTATAGGTAGAATTGGTGAACCTAAAAGTGGAGAAGAAAGGCCCTACATAATTCATAGCACCTCACAAACTAGAACAATTCAGAACTAACTATGTGAGGCAACTGATTGCCCACAACATGACAATGGAGAGGAAGAAGGAGAAGGCAATGTGGGATGCATTAGTGGTAGAGGCTCAGAAGTATGCACACACCAAAGCACTCACCACCTTACAAGAAGAAAATAAATAGTTAGCTATTGATAATTCTCAGTTGACCAACATTGAAAATCAAAAAAAATTTCTCAAGGAAAGCATTCAATAGCTTAGAGAACAACTACTCCAATTTAACCAAGACATGAGTCACGTGTCTTGAGAGAAAAAAACCTTATCAATGAAAGCAGCTTGCGGCATCTGTCAGAAGTCAATAATCAACATAAGCACTTGTTATAATGAGGTCAAGAAGAATGAATGACTTAAGGAGCATTTTAAAGACTAGATGGGCATCTATAAACAAATAAATGAAAAAGAAATCTAGATGGAAAAATTCAAAATTAGTTCCCTTTTTATGCAAAATCTAGATTGTTAGCCCATCTTGGATAGTTTATCCCATGTTCACTAGGCAAAAGTAAAAAAAAAATACCTGGAGATTGAAGACCTTACAAAATACATGAGTTAGAAAATCTTCACTACACTAACCTAGCCATGTTAACAGTAGGTAGGCCTTAGAATGAATTAGAGCAATAAGTAGAAATCGTATATCAAATGTATGAGAAAGAGTTTGCCAATAGGAAGGATCACTACAGAAACTACATCTAGCAAACTCCAAGCTAGACATTGTTAAGGCTAGCTATCATAGCTAGAAAGATGTAGCAACAAACCTAGCATGTCACATGTCAGATTATTAGGAACTCAAAAAGATGGCCAGGGCATTTGAAGAGAAAATTTGGTAGTTTGCAACTTAGTATGTGAAAGCAAATAAGATGTTTTTGCAACTGCCATGCCCATGGGATGTACCTGCTCCATCCAACATTACATAACAAGTATGGATGGTACATGACCCAAGTACAAAGGATGAGAAACTTTAGGTGCTTCTCAACTGCTACCAATTTTAGAAGCATGAAAATAAAGGGAAGAAGCCAATGAAAGAGCCTCCACAGCCTAGAACCTAATCTACATTGAGCTACTTCAAATTTTTTTTCTATCTTGTAGCTATGTCATTTTTGTAAAAAAAACATCACTATGACATTCTAATTCATGTAAATAGTTAGCTAGTCATGTCAAGTCAAGTCTACCTCCTAATTTTGTAAGGGACTTTATCCTCATTTTGTTTTAACTCGAGGACAAGTTTCCTGTTAGTCATGGGGGTATGATAAAGTCAAATTTTTGTCTATTCTAACATCGTATCTATGATATCATAGTAATGATGTCATAGATACAATGTCGTAATCCATGCTATGTCATTATTGATACAATTGTGGACCTTTTGGTGTGTTAAAACATTAAGTAAAATGGAGACAAAGGATGTGTGTGTGGTTGTTGTGGTTATAGGACCAAGATGTGATGACAAGGAAAGCACTAGTGTCATTAAAGAAGAAAGTCATCGAGACAGTCTTAAGGGTTCATTCACAAAAGGTAAGCTTAAAAGAAAAGAATTCAAAGAACATGGACAAGCAGAGTTTTCATCATTGAAGCATGTGAAAGATTAAGGCTATGGACAAGGAATGATGAATTCATCTTGTAAATGAAAGTTAAAGAAAGATGTATCTAAGAAATAGTAGAAATCTTGGTAGAATTGCAAAATGCACATGCAAAGACATCTTCAAGAAACAGCAAAAGTATTTCCTCAGGCAAAGACATCTTCCATCAAGCAAAGACATCTTCATAGAATGCAAGCTAGTTTTAGAAAGACGTCTTCCATCAGACAAAGATGTCTTCCCAAAATGGAGGTTTCAAAAAGATGTCTTTTCCAAACAAAGACATCTTCCCAGAATAGAAGGAAAATATAGAAAGATGTCTCATGCACAAAGAAGAAATCTTCCATGATCATTAGTGATCATGGGCTAGCCATTGCATACATTTCAAGATGGATCTGGAAACATGACAATTATATGAAGACATCATATGCATTGGGAAATGTGAAAAAGCTTATGGGTAATGATTGTATAATCATTTTATCAATTATTGTGATATCTATTGCTCTTCATTTTATGATCTTTTGTTCGTTGTAAAGTGTGTTGTACCTCAAAGTGCAAGGATTAATAAACGAAGTTGCATCTATTCCTTGTAATTGTTCTTCCTTGTTACCTTGCAAGGTTGATATGCTTCTTGTGTGAAGGCATCTTGCTTGAGCTTGTCAAGATCCTATGGGATTGAGTTATTAGTGTTGTGGCACAATACTTTGAAGCAAAGCTCAAGATTATAAAGGTTGTGGAAGCCTGGAAACCACATTCCAAGCCTAATGGAACCTTGTAGGATTAAGAGGTTGGTGTTACAACACAACACTCCAAAGCAGGGCTTGAAGATTATGTAGGGTGTGGACCCTTCAAACCACATTTGAGAGCAACAAAGTTTGACGGTTTTCTTGCAATCTACCTTTGAGTGTGGACTATATAAGTTGGGAAACCACATTAATTTTGTGTGTGTGCTTTGGTTCATAAAGTTTTAATTTGGAAAACTTATTCATCCCCCCTCCCCCCGTCTCTAAGTTCAACGATCCTCAAGTGGTATTAGAGCCTAGTACTCTTCTTTGTCATCATCATGAACAATGGAGGGAACATCTTACACAAATTCACCCATGTTTGATGGGTTCAAATTTGTCTATTGGAAAGAAAATATGTGAGGGTTCTTTGAATACATGGAGTTTGAAGTGTGGGAGTCAATCCTTGAAGGCTATGCTTTGCCTATTGACAACTCTGTCAACATCATCAAGTCTCGCAAAAAATGGATACAAAAGTATAAGTCTATGTTTGATTCAAAAGAAAAAAAATTATTTATATTGTGTGATGAAGCATCAACTGGTTGCATTGACATAGCCTCTTCGACGCAACCTCTTCGATGTAGCCACTTCAAGGCAACTGCTTCAAGGTAGCCACTGCAACATAGCCTCCTCAACATAGCCATGTTGATGAGGCTCTATCAACATAGCCCAGTCGACATAAATGATGCATTGACATGGTCCTATTGATGTAAATGATGTGATGATGAGGCCCCATCGACTTAGTGTCTATTTTTGCCTATAAATATATGTGCTCTTGTCATGTAGAGGCATTCTTTTGTCAATAGAGTAGCTAAACTATTGTAGTTTTATTTTGTAGTCTTAAAGAATAGTTAGTGAGTGCCTACAGTTTGGATATGAGTCAATTGTATGACATCTTATTCAAGTGGCATTGTACCTAAGCACATTCCATGAACAACAATAACATCAAGATTGATTCTTATTCATTACAACACCTTGACTTAGATTAGATTTACTTTCCATGCATTTACTTTTCATGTATTTAGTTAATATTTATGTTTCCAGGCATATTAATGAATTAGTGGAATGAACATGACCAATTTTGAGCGTAAACATGTATTCGCTTAGTAACCCTAGTAGTGTTATTGTTTGGTTCGCCTACTAGCATAGCGCTTGGTAATCCTAGTAGTGAATACGTGGGTTCAAGACATGTATGGCAAGTTAGGAATGAACACTCATTGCTCATAGGCTAGTTTAGACTTTCCTTTTCATTATTAAGTAGTTTAAATAATTAATTTCTTCATTATTATTAGGAGTAGCATAAGGTCAAAACAACATAAAGAATCATATGTCTCACTTTGGACTAAACCATATATGACAAAGCTACCATTAGTCCAAGTGGGAATTCAGCGAACTACTATCATCCATGAAATTTGATCAAATCATGTGTAAATACTTATGATTCGTATGGTTAGGCATAAGGGGTACCTCGTTGCTCATCATTAGTGCTATTTCTGGGAATGGTGCTAGTTATCTAGATTAGTTATATCATAGACGATCATTGTAAATGCATTAACGATTTATCTTTCAAAAAATATTAAGTCACACACATCACTAATTAACAAAATGTCTCTTTCACAAGGAAGCAATAATGCATTGTATGGAGAGAACATTAATTGGAGAACTAATGAGATATATATTGAAGAAAATTGGAGTGACCAACTTCATGCAAGGGCTTCATATGTTCATGGCCACTTGACTACACTCAAGGACTACATTCACCTAAGATAGACAATCCTAGAGGAGATTAAGTAAGTTCTAGACTAGGGGAGGCCTCAAGGCCTAGGACCTCCTCAAAACCTAGAAAAGATACATCAAGGGACCATGGGAAACACTATAGAAGCCATGGTAACTCTCCCAATTCTTCATCTTCCTCTTCCTCTTCAACGTCTAGTTCTAATGAAGATGAGTGTAGGTATAGAGCTTGAGCTCCACTATGGGGTCGAAATAAGAATAGAAATCAAAACCAAGGGCAAAATCAAAGACATTAAAATGAACATAGATAAAATCATCACAATCAGACAAATAGAAATAGAAAGTTTCACCACAACATGTCTAATGACATTGAACACTTTTTGGCCATTAAGAGCATGACACAAATCATAGAGGTAGTTAAAATACCCCACAAGCATTGCAAGGAAAGTCACATCAAAAGGCTTGATATGAATAACATTCCTAAACTTGCAAGAGGCTATAATTTTGATCCACAACATCATTTGAAAGCCTTCCATGATATCTACATTTTACAAAACATTGAAAGTGGGTGGCAAAAGCTTAAGCTCTTTTCTAGGATACTAATGGACAAAGCCAAAGTGTGATGTAGATCATTAAAACTAAATTCAATCCATTAGTCGTCCACAATGCTAAAACTCTTCAATGAGAAATACCAAACCTATGCGAGAATGTCCAACATATGAAAACGAATCTAAGGATGGAAACAAGAAAAATATGAACCCTTGGATATGGCCCTAGATAGATACTATTCTCTACTAAATAAATGTATAGGCCATGGTTTCTTTTAAGAAGAGCAACTTTTCCATGTCATACATGAGCTTCATATTCAAACAAGAGAGATCCTTGGGATGTATGCTCAAGGTCAATTATATGAACTAGGAACCCATAAAATCTAAAAGCTAATCAAGCATGTGGCAAAAGAAAAAGGAGAGCTATGTAAATGAGAGAATGTTGAGAAATATCACTAGGACCGAACTCATCAAAAGAAGAGGGTCTATATCTATGATGAGGAAAAAGAGGCAACTCTTGATGAGGTGATTGTACAACAAACTTTAGTAATACAAAAGTCTATCAATGAGCTTGAAGCAAGGTTAGATAAGATGTTGAAATGGATAAATGAGAAAGTTACAACTTGCATAGAAACCATAAAGGAGAGAGTAACACAAAACAAATCAAGTGATCATAACAAAAGTAGGAAAAGGGACTAAGAAATAGTTAGGAACACTTATCGAAAAAAAGGGAAAATAGCTGTAGAAGAAGAGGCTATAAACTCAACTACAGAAGAAGATGATGGATGTGACATCTACCTAGATGATCATCCAAAGGGTTATTTCCTAGTTATGTTCCATCTACATGAGTATTGGAATTTTGTGTTGAATCCCAAGTTTGTACAAAAGCAAATTCCTAGGAAATTACCTTTCTCACAAGGTAATTTTAGATAGTCCTACAACCAATCATACTATCTTAGTGGGACTTCTTACTAGCCTCAACACTATCATCAACTACAATGGCAAAACCCATAATTGTGGGGGAGGCCATCATCAAACTAGCCCTACCCTTACTACCAATTGAACCCGTATGGATACTATGTTCAACAACCTACTTTCTCAACTAGTTCTACTTCCTCTACTTCAAATTACTACTACCACTCTCCCAAATACCATCAACCCACGACATCTTCTGAAGGATCACCACCTCACACATCTCACTCTCCATCATATCTTCAATATTCTCATACTCCACTCTATCACATGTCATAGCCAACAACACAAAAAGGTTCAACACCATGACATCAATGAGAGAATGCCACTTGTGCTATGAACATACAAAGAAATGATAATGCTAGTAGATCTCCACCACAATCTTGGAAACGTCCTTTCCTTAGGTTGGTTCCCATGCATAAGCACAACACTTATGAACCTACTAACTCATCCAAACTAGCACAATGCCAATCAAGTACAACACCCTTTCTTTCACAACCAATGTCCTTTAATCATATGCAAAGGCCAACATCCATCGTTGCTCCAATACCTAACAGAAACGATGAACCTATCATTGTGGAGAGACAAAAGAATCCATGCATTACTACTAATAGTTAAGTGTGCAGTTGTGGGCCAAAAATTCAAAATATTAACACAACCCACAATAAAGTTCAGGAGCAAGTGTGTGAGCAAAAATCAATCTACGTATTAGCCACTAAACTAGAAGATACCCAGTGAATTGAAAATGAGAATATAAAATTATTTTAAAGATGCATGGAGGAAACTGATCCACTTATTAGTTCTAAACTTAATAAAATGGACCAAATAGAAGACTTAGACATGGATATCTTACACTTTGATTATACATCAGAAAAGGATATTAAACATGGAGACTTGAGAATTAAAGCAGAAAATCAAAAAGAAGAAGCAAACACATCTAGACACCCCAAAATAGAACTACCTTCAAGTCCAAATGAAGATATGTCTTTGAAATGATCCAAATGAGACTATCACCAATGTTAGATGTGCCACCATAAAATTAATTAAATCAGTAATAGTGATAGATGGAAAACTAGAAGTGTATAACCAGTGGATTATGCAGTCCATCTCCCAAATGTGCAGCACTAGTTATGGGACTACACAAACATTTTACCCATGCTTGAAGGTGCCCCTCTAAATAAGGCCCTTCCTTCCTTCTTCTCTTTTCTTCTCTTTTTGAAGTGAAGATTGTTCTTTGAGATGGTTGTGGACTTATGGTGGTCAGTAGGAAGGAACACATCAATGTGAGGTCATTGTTCATGTTATGGACTTGGTTTGAACTTAGATGGATAGGTATGTTGATCATTTTAATCACATTTTTCACAAGAACCTATTGTGGACATGGTTAAGTACCTTACATCCTAATCTCTGTAATCCCTTCTCATCCCTTATTCATGTCACTATTGCATGCAATTATGACCCTTTTGGTCTTGTGTAGTATAGTGCAACATCCCAACCACAACAATTTTGTATTATTTGGAACATAGGCATGGTCTACATTTAACTTCTTAGGTGCCCATGAACATCTATAGAAGTGGTTATGCAAGGGCATTATGGTAGGAGCCTGCTTTGGAGAGCATCCACTTGCATAAATTTTCTTGATCATGACTTTGAACTAACCTCCACATCTTCCAGAACATCAATGATAATTTCTCTAAATTTATGTATAATTTTGGAACTACTTCTAATCACTTTTAATTACTTTTTTACTTTTTCCTACTTTTCTCTTAAAATATCCTTCAAGTTTAATATTTCTTGGCCATCTTTTGAATCAAACCTTTGGTTTCACTTGTTTGAAAACTTGCGTGCTTCTGGAGTTACACTTATTAGTCATGGGGGCTAGGGATGTCTACTTTGAAATTTTTCTAATATCCTATTTTCGAACATCATGGTAACTAATAGTAATTGATTAGAATAATGTGAATAGCTTGATGATTTTAATTACCTCATAGCCTTGGGCATAGTATGCTGTCATTACCTTGTGCTTAAACAAAAACTAAGGGATCCAAAAAGGGTTAATTATTAAGGAAAATTTACCAAAACTAATGGTAATCCTTTGGTGACTACAGGTGATGCTAAAAGAAATTCCTAAGGAAGAAGGTCTTTTGCTAGGCATGAAAATGAAGTTAAGAGGGGAATAATGAAGGATATGCCCATGGACAAATCGTAGCACATACAAGATAGTAGCTCAAGCATCACATGTTTGCTAGATCCATGGGACGATGAGAAGAAATTTTAGTACATCCTTCAAGAATGTTCCACATCACTAGAGAAGCATTGACATAAAAATTCATGTTGGAAGTCTATTTCCACTAATGGCAACAAGAAGAATCATCTTCAGAGGATTTTTGAAGACCTTTGCAAATTTTGTAATCTTCAATGTCTATCCAATATTTTTATCATTTTGTCATTTTGTAATGCACCCACTTGAATAAAATTTTGTAATGTGGCACTTAGAGTCAATTAGTAGTTAACGTTAGTCAGTGATTCCATTATTTGCAACTTTTTGTAAAGAAAGATTGGTCCTATCCTATTAACTCAAGGATGATTTTTTACTCAGTCATGGGGGTATGATGAAGCATCAGTTTGTTGCATTGACACAGCCTCTTCGATGTAGTTACTTTAATGCAATTGCTTTGAGGCAACTACTTTAAGGCATCCACTTCAATGTAGCCTCCTTGACAAGCCCCCGTCAATGTGACCTCATCAATGCAGCCTCGTCAACATAAATGATGCATTGACACAACCTCATTAATGTAAATGATGCATTGACGAGGCCCCGTCGATGCATGTAATGATGTGTTGACAAGGTCCAATCGATGCAGTGTTTATTTTTGCCTATAAATACATGTGCTCTTGCCATGTATTGGCATTCTTTTGTCAATAGAGTAGTTGAACTCTTGTAGTTTTATTTCATAGTCTTAGAGAATAGTTAGTGAGTGCCTGCAGTGTGGATCTAAGTTAGCTATACAGTGTCTTATTTGAGTGGCATTATACTTAGACACATTTCATAAATAGTAATAAGATCAAGATTGATTATTATTCATTGTAGCACTTTGACTTAAATTAGATTTACTTTTCATGTAATTTACTTTACACGTACTTAGTTAATATTTACATTTCCATGCATATTAATGAATTGGCAGAATGAGCACAATCAGTTTTGAGCATAAACACGTATTCGCTTGGTAACCCTAGTAGCATTATTGTTTGGTTTTCCTAGTAGGATAGCACTTAATAATCCCAATAGTGGACGCATGGGTTCAGGAGATGTAAGAAAAGCTAGGAATAGACTTTACTTTTCATTGTTAATTAGTTTAAATAATTGATTTCTTCATTATTGTTATGAGTAGCATAAGGCTTAAACAACATCAAGAATCATATGCCTCACTTTGGACTAAACCATATGTGAAGCTACCACTAGTCCAAGTGGGAAGACAACGAACTATGATCAAGGCATAATGATCTAGATGCCACAACTAGTTCCATCCATGGAATTTGACTAGATCATGTGTGAATGCTTGTGATTCATATGGTTGGACGTAGGGGGTACCTCCCCACTCATCATTGTGCATTAAATAAATCTAAATTTAATAGAGTAGCAAGATGTAAAACAACCAAAGAAATTTGGCAAACTATTGTTAAGCAAACGAAATTGTTAGTTTTACAAAGTAAATATTATAAACTCAAAATGAGAGAAGGTGAGAAAATAAAAGATTATCTCTCTAGAACTAATTATCTTATTGTAGCTATTAGAGGAACAGGTAAAGATTTTCCCAAAAGAAATGTCATCACCAAGATGATTAGAACTCTACAACTGGAGTTTAGACCATAGGTCACAATTATGAAGGAGATTAGAAACTTCTCAACCTTAAAATTTGAAGAGCTTTAAAGCACTCTCATTGCTTATGAAATGAATCTCATAAGGAAAGGAGCAATCTAAGAAAGACCTATTACTCTAAAGACTACCTCCAAGGAGAAGAAGTTCAATGAGATCAATGAAGATGAGATTTCCCTTCTCTCAAGGAAGCTGCAATAATTGCTAACAAGAAGAAACACGAGAGCATCACAATAAAGGCCTAATCTATTAAAAGGTAGAAAAAGAGGTAGGAATTTTTTAAATTCTAACTTAGATTTCCATTCTATAGAATGTTAAGTTTGTGGAGGAAGAGGCCATATGGCCTTTGAATGTCCTGGTGATAGTAATGTACAGCCAAAGAATAAGACCAATGATGAGGAACCAAAAAAGACCAGCTTTTATACAAGTTGGGATGATGGTGAGCAAAGTGAAGAAGAAGCATGCAAATCTTCCAAAGATTCACATCTCATACTCATGGCACTTACAAATGAAAAGTCCTCACATATGATTGAACAAGATGGTAAGTGTGATAAGAGGTTGACGAGCGGTGAGGTATCCCTATTCTCAACCATACGAATACAAGCATCCATGCACGATCCGATCAAATTCCAAGGACTAAGTGCTTATGCACCTTTGTGGAACAAGAATGGGTTGATCAATCATTGTCTTCCCAAGCTTACTTGTATGTCATGATTGTATGGTTAAGTAAACTTGAGGCATATGATTTTTATACTTTTTTGTGTTTTTATGCCCTACTACTAATAAGCGAGGATAGAGAGATAACTAAGTAACTAATCTAATTTGACTACTTATTAACTAGGCTCTAACTGATCCTAACACCAGTATCCGTTCTCACTTGCCGTACACATCCTGAACTAGTGCAACACTACTGGGATTACCAAACACTAATCGTTACTAGGTTACCAAGTGTTACACGCATGCTTGAAGTGATCGTACTGTGTATGCTTACTTAGGAGAGTTGTAGGGTGAGAGAGAATCATTAATTAACTAAGGAAAGCATTAAGTAACAGTAATTAACATTAATTAATCTATTCTGGATGTTGCAAGGTTTATCACAAAATTGATCTTTATTGTTGTACATAAGGTGTGCTCAGGTACATAATGCTAGAATAAAGATTTGTTCACTTTATGACTCCTACTATAAGCACTCAGAAATAATTCAAACTCTGAGAGAGAGAAAAGGCAAGAGTTTGGGTAAGGGACTAAGACTAACTATGTAAACCAAGTGCGCCAACCTCTTATTTATAGGAAATGAGGTAGGCAGTGATATCACATACGTGATATTGCATGGAAGGCCATGATATCGCGAATGTGATATCGCAGCTCATCATACCCCCACGACTGAATGAAAACGCGTTCTTGAGTTCCTTATAAAATATTGGGAAGGTATGGGATTATTGACTAAATGAGAACTGACAGTGACAAGGAATAATAGACTCAAAGTGCTCAGTGAATGAATCGAAAAACATATTACAACATTGGTGTTCATGCTGTTTTTGGTGAACACTATACATGGATGACATCTAGACCTTCACTTGACAGCTTGAAGAGAAAGAGGAAGAAAAGAAAATGAGGTGTGTTGCTTCCAATGTTGAGATTATGCCCTCCGTTGTTTATCCATAGCCACATGAGCAAACTTGTACCTGGTGTAAATGTTCTAGCTCCATTCCATCCCGAGTGCTACCTCTTATCCTAGTCCATAGTTTGTGTAATCACCATCTACACACACAACACAGTCACGAATGAGTAAGAATAAGTAAGCCACAATGCAATTGATACCTTGCCTCGATATAAAGCACATTGGTCGGGTTATGGTTATGGCAAAAATTGGGTTAGAGGTTTATTATTGATAACTACCTAAGGTGTAGGGGTTAGGCAAGTAGTAGAATGGAGAAATTGAAAAATTTGTGCTAGGGTCCCCATGACTAAGAGTGAACCTTCGATAGCAATAAGATGAAAAAATATAAGAAACAAGAAAGATGGGAAAAATAACAACAGCAACACCAATAAAGTGGATGTCAAAGATGGGGATGAAATGAGAAATGGTTGATTGTAGAGAATGTTTAAGGGAAAGAACATAACAATTGCACCAAAAAGGAATGCCAATGGGTCCTCCCCAAAGCAGGCTCATGCCCTTTATGCCCTAACAAACCCACAAACCAAAGAGTCCGTAGTGCTAGGAATGTCATTTGGAAGCAAGAGTTAAAAACTTACCAACAAGAATTTACCAAAGACTAACAATGCATTAACTAGGATAGAGACTAATCATAAAACTAGCAATGAGGTGGAAAATGGAAAGAAATATGGAGAGCAGAAAATGGAATGGAATCCCAAGAGCAAAGTTGTGTAAAGTCCCTTGTGTATGTCATGGTTAATGTGACTGACTAGAACTCATTCCAAATCTGGACTCAAACCAACCACACTCAGTGACCTTGCATCAATACACTTGGCCAACCCATCCTCTTGAAATAACAAGAATGCCTCCATAAAGAGTCACCACCATTCCCAAGAAGAGCGAGATGGAGAAGCAGGAAGTGAGAAAGGGCCTTAGTTAGAGGGAACTTTCAAGCATGGGTAACATGTCTTTCCAGTGCCATAACCAGTGCTTGTAGCCCATATTACTTTATTATGTCTAAGGGGTGTGCTTTGAATTCTTACTTTTTTTTGTGTGAGAACCACACCATGCAAAGACCTATTTTTATTCACTCAGCTTCCTGATATTTGATCGATGGCGGAATGGTGAAAAACCCAAGAAAAAGCATCTAGGTACCCAAGAGAATGGCTAGCACAAATGCATCGAATCCCCTTGAAGTCACACCCTTTTCAACCATTGAGTCCTTCCTCGATTTGAAGAATACCAAGCCACAAATTCATTAATAATTTTATTAGAAAAAGGGACAGTACAGTTCCAAAACCAAGGGAGACCATAGAGTTGAATGGAGGAATGGACGACATGGACTCATTACTTGTTTTATCAAAAGAGCCATATCATAATATCAGCATTGACAATCAAAGGTAAAAACCAAACATTAACAATCAACATTATTATAATACAATCCACCATCATAAGCACTTATTGTATGACAAATGAAAGTAAATCAAACAAAGAAATAGGAAAAAATGTGAACGATGGTGTAAGAAAAAAATAAGTAAATTTGAAAAATGTGTAAAAAAAAAGGTGTAAAACAAAAATATAAAAAGAGCTGAGGGCTTAGAATGGTTAGCATTGGTGGCTATCTCCCCCATGACTGAGTTAGAAGGAGGAGATCTAAAATAATGAGCAGGGTTGTCCACCAATAGAGGTATTATTAGTACTGGCTAATCTAAGCTCATGGATAGGTTTGGTTTGTTGGATTTTGACCAACAATTTCTTATCCGGGCTCTCAGGTTTGTATATCATCATGGCCCCTGAAGGAAAAGTTCCATGAATGACATAAGGTCCTTCCCATAGTGTTTGAAATTTGGTACGTTGTGGCATATGTGTGGGATTCTAGTAGAGAACCTTATCTCCTGGTTGATATATAACTTTCCTAATTCTCAGGTCATGATGTTGTTTATTGAAGGCCTTGTGCAACTTGTTAGATGACAAGGCAGTCAATCAGTTCTCATCTAGTAGGTTAAGGGTCATCAACCATTTTTTTTGGTGCTAGATCAGTCAAGGTTGAGGTCACATGTCGTGGATAGTGTACAGAGCTTAGTTTGAATGGGAAGCATTGGTAATTTACCATACACTAACTCATAGGAAGAGTAGCCTATAGGGAGTTTCCATGTGGAGTGGTATGCCCAAAGAGCATTGTTTAGTTTAGTGCTCCAGTCTCGCCTAAACTTTCTAATGGTTCTTTTCAATATCTTCGTAATCTCCTTGTTGGTGACTTCGGCTTGACCGTTCGCTTGGGGGTGATATGGTGTAGTTAGTTTGTGTCCAACCCCTAAGTGTTGCATTAATTTTTTAAAAAGTTGCACCTGTGAAGTGTGTACCATTGTCTAAAATAAGTGCATGAGGCACACCAAACCTATTTATGATTTGTTGTTGAACAAATTGTGCAGCTATAGATGATGTACAATCCTTAACAGTAGCTACTTCTGTCCATTTTGTAAGGTAATCAATGGCAAAAATAATATAAGCTTCTCCATTGGACATTTGTGTAATTAACCCCATAAAATCAATTCCCCAAATGTTGAAGGGTTTTAAAGGTTGGATCCATTGTTGTGAACCCTCCATTCTAGCAATCATCCCCCCACACCTTGACAGCGCTCACAAGATTGGACGAAATGATGGATGTCCCAGAACAATGTGGGCCAATAATATCCTACAAGCAATATCTTAATGGTTGTTCATCTCCCAACGTAATGACCCCCACAAGGACCCTCATGAGTGTTTTGGAGAACTCACAGTTGATCTACATCAGGAACACACCATTGGACCAAGCCATCAGAACATACTTTGTAAAGTTTCCCATTGATTTCCATAAAATACTTGGCTCAATGAAGAAACTGTTGTTTATTTATAGGATCAAACCCTTGTTGTGTTTGTTGTGTAAGGAGATAGGTGAGGATACTACTATACCCGTTTGTCTCCATGGTTAATTGATTATTCACTACACCTGCAAAGGGGAGTTCATTTAGGAAATAATTAGAGATTGGATACTCATCCTCTTTGTTATCCCATCGCAACTAAGATAAATGATCAACGACTATGTTCTTGTTGCCTTTACGATCAATCATCATAAGATCAAACTCTTGTAAGATTACAAGCCATCGTATGATGCGAGAGCTCATTATTGGTTTATTCATTA
The DNA here is from genome assembly GCA_015680685.1 of Gnetum montanum. Lineage (NCBI taxonomy): Eukaryota > Viridiplantae > Streptophyta > Gnetopsida > Gnetales > Gnetaceae > Gnetum > Gnetum montanum. Next base: position 158,859 of record MNCI01004659.1, read on the forward strand.
GGAACCTTATTGCACTATGATCCATGTATATGAATACCTTATAGCCCAAGACATAGTGCCTAAATTTTTCTAGTGTAAACACTACAGCCATTAATTCTTTTTTTGTTGTAGTGTAATTGAGTTGTACACTAGCAATACCCTTACTTGTACAATGGATGTAATAAGGATGTTTTTGATCATCTAATTGTGTAAGTACATCTCCTAAAGCATAGTTGGATGCATTAATCATTCTGTGGAATGGTCTAGACCAGTCAGGAGCTTGTAGAATGGGTGTTTCTATGAGCTTCTATTTTAAGGTTTGAAAAGCTAGTTTGCATTCCCTAGTCCATTCGAAAGGTACATCCTTTTTTGTTAGTTCAACCAATGGTTTTACAACCTTTGAAAATTTCTCAATAAACCTTCTGTATTAGCTAGTGTGTCTAAGGAATGACTGGATATCTTTTACAATTTCTGGTTGATGGGTAATCCTTGGATAACTTTAATCTTTTCAGGGTCTACCTCTATCCTTGTTTGTGAGATCTTATGCCCTAATACTATGCCTTCTTGGACCATTAAATGGCTTTTCTGCTAGTTGAGCCTTAAATTGGTTTCTACACATCATTTTAATACTTGCTCTAATCGATCCAAGGCTCGATCAAAGTTTTCTTCATAGGTGGAGAAGTCGTCCATGAAGACCTCCACATTGTTTCCTATCTGCTGCTAGAATATGCTTAGAACTAATTGTTGAAACATTGCAAGGGCATTGCACAAGCCAAACGGAATCTGTTTGTATGCAAATGTTCCCCAAGGACTGGTGAACGTAGTCTTGGCTTGGTCTTCTGGGGTTATTTGTATTTGGTTGTATCCATTGTACCCATCCAAAAAACTATAGTAGCGATGTCTTGCAATGGTGTCTAAGACTTGGTCTATGAATGGAAATGGAAAGTGGTCCTTGAATGTTGTCATGTTTAGTAGCCTGAAATCTATGCACATCCTCCATTTGTCTCCCTTTTTGGGCACTATAACTAAGGGGCTAAGCCATTCGCTATCAACAATGGGGTATATGAACCCAGCTTTTAGAAGTTGTTTTATTTCTTCCTTAACTACTTGCTTTAGCTTTGGGCTCAATTGCCTTTGCGGTTGTCTTCGAGGCTTCATGGAGGGGTCGGTGTAAATTCTATGTTGGCATATCCTAAGATCTATTCTAGTTAATTTGGGATATGACTAAGCAAAGGCTTTTGACCATTTATTTATCACTTTCAGTAGGCTTTCTTTTTGTTGAGGAGTAAGCTTTGCTTTAATAATTACCAGTTTTCCATTTTTAAGAAACATGTATTCAATACCAGTGGGCAATAGTTTTAGCTCAAGGGGCTCTTGCTTAAACTTATCAAGGATTTCCAACTTCTCCTAGTTGATATTTTTAAGGTCAAGACTTGGAAGTTGGCGATGGACTTGCTCTAACATGTCTATGCTATCAATGTAAGCACAAGTGAAACCCTTAGTTGGTTTCATGCATATAGTTGAACTTCTCTCTTGATCAGCTATTAGCCACTGGGTGCCTTCCTATCTTGTGGCTACTGCATACAGGAATCTTTGTAGATCATTCACTTGTGCACACTGATTACATGCAGGCAATGTTAAATGTTGCATGAACCATGATTTCTGCACGCAATTACAACCTGAGTCATTATATGTGATGCATGGAACTTTCTTCTTCTCGATCTTTCCAAATGTATTTTCCTTTTATATTTTCAAGGAAAGATTGTAGATTCCTATGCGCACGTCAACTATGCTTAGCCATGCTCTTCCCTATCCCCCTTATCGTTGTTCACTTGAATCACCAAGAAGTTAGTTGGATATGACCACCCGCAAACAATGGTAACAATGTTCTTGATTAGTCCTAACAGGACAGTGATGGACTGGTCAACCAACTCTAAATAAATGTTACTCTTTTTTAGCGAAGGCGAGTTCCAAGCCTTGTACATTTCTTGAGAAATCAAGTTGACACCAGAACCTGAGTCCAAAATAGCTTTGCATGGCTCATTTCTAGCAATTTGTAGATATATTAAAGGACTTCTAGGATCAGAGAATTTCCTAGGAAGATGGCCAACTTTTATCCAATTAGTGATGGCATGAGTTGACATGACCATATATGTTGAGCATGATTTTTGGATTGAAGGGAGCTCCAAAGCTTTAAGTGATAGTCAGGCAGTTGAAGAATCAGCCGCTTGTGGTTGCAAAGGCTTAGTTGGACTATTGGTTCTAAAGAAAGGTCTTTTTTCATGTGGTTGTCAAAACCAATAGTAGGTTGAGGGTTAACAGCCCTTGTGGCGTTACATTGCTGCAGCTGGGTAGGGATTTCACCCTGCATAGCTGGAGTAGATGGTAGTGGAGTTAAGGATGGAAGAGGTGTAGTTGGATGAGAAGGATGGTATGTTTGTGGCACATTGTCCCTAGGAGAAGGATCCCTATAATACTCACAGGCTTGGTAGTGAGGTTGAGTGACATGACTAGTAGAGTCACATGGAGAGATTGGCTGCTGCACGTAATATCCATACGAGTCAGGTTGCAGGATACTATTGCCATGGTGGTGGCATTCCCCATGATTGTGGGTATTGCCACTGTTGATATTGCTTGATTGGTTGTGGTGAATTTCCACTTGGCTAATATGTTAAGGGTTGGTGGAATTACCTTGGGTTATCTTGAGGATAAGGTAACCTTCAAGGTGTTTGTCTTTTGTCTAATTGTGGATTGAGTGCATACACCCCAAACTCTTGTAGATGTGAGATTATAGGGCAACATCCCTTAGGATGGTCATATTGGCATATCTCACATCCACTATCATTGTCTGTATCTAAATCCACAACATCTTTGATGATGGCAACTTTGCCCTTACCCTTGTTACGTGCATGTTCAGTTTCTCTCTTTTTTCTTTTCTCATGATCACTATTTTGCTCTCTAGACTCCTCTACTATTTTAAGAACGGTTTGAAATCTATTATCTAGGGAATCCCACATTTAGTCTACCTTTGTCGATACTTTCAATGCTAATTTTTGGATAGGAAAGGTTTTCCTATTCGCCATCTCTTCAAGTGATGACTCTCCTTCATCCTCACAGAATCTTGCTCCCCTCTTTTAGAGGGAAGGATCTCAGTTATATTCCTCCACACTTTCTCTTTTCCTTAGCTCACCTTCTTCTTTAGCAACTTGCTCCAATAATCTTTGAACTTGATGGATCCTAAGCTCAGATAGCCTCCCTTGGGCATAAGTTCTAAGGGTTCTTCGTGTTTCATGCCTAAGCCCATCTACAAGATAGTGTAGTTGATCCCTCTATGAATAACCATGGTTAAGACAACGATGTAATAATGCATAATATCTGCCCATGGCAGCATCCAAGGGTTCATGTACTCCTTGTTTCTAGCCTTGGATTTTCTTTCACAGGTTGGACACTTGGGAGTATGTTTGGTACTTATCATTAAACAATTCTAACATGGTACTCCACCTACGAATGGATTCTGATTCTAAGGACCAATACCAACTTTCCACTTCTTTGATTAGCATTCATGGAAACAACTTTAATTTTTGCCATTCATTTTCTATGTTTTGTAAGGCACATGCATCATGAAATGCTTGTAGATGATTTTGAGGATCAGCATTGTACCCCCCTTCAAATCGTGGGATGTTGTTCATGTCTAATCTCTTGATCCTTTTGGTGCCTTGTTGGGATCCTAATAGCCTTAATTATGTCTAACAGACTTTGAGTAGAGGTTCACCGTGATCATCCTGTCTATGGTATCTATGATGCCTATGTTGTTCCCTACTCTCCCTTCTTTCATGGTGTGTTTCTCTAGAGTGCCCTTGTCCCCTTTCTCGACTATTCCATCTATGACTCGTGTTTTGCTCACCCTTATCCTCATGATCTTTTTCTTTGTGAATGCATCCAAATCCTAAAGGAGAGGATGAAGGAGATGATGAAGGTGAAGAAGGAGGACCATCATCATGTTGGTGCTTGCTTCCTTCTCTTCGGTGGTCACGGCCTTAATCGCGGTTATGATTGGAATGTCCATCTTTGTCATATCAGATCCTTTGTGTTTGTTGGTACCAGAATCCAGGTTATGGATAGTTGAGTAAAGATTCTGATACACAACCCCTTGACCACAGTCAATGGGAGGAACATCATTGTGTGGGTGACTGCCTGAGGCAGGTTCACCACCCTCATTTTCGCTTAGGACATGTGGGACATTCTACGATAAATTTTCCTTCATGGATTCATGACATCTCTCTTGTTGTAAATCCCTTTGATGTTGTGCCTCTGTGGGTCGATACTCTCTCGAGTCATGATCATGCACAACATACTTTGCCTGTAAGTGTTGCATACCAATTCGTGTGAGATCATGAAGAAGCATGCCCGGGATAAAGCAATCAGGAGGTAACACTATGTTACCTTCTAAATCTCACCAACGTAGTTGTTCATCCTAGTGGAGGATAAAGGTAAAGTTTGGTATATATTCATCAGGATGAACATATACCACACGAAACTGTTGAGGGATTGGCGGATTATCAAGTGTACTATGCCTCTAATTGTTCCCTGCATCAAACCTAGGCGGTGAAACACTTTCGTACGAAGAAGGAGACATGATTGTCTATTCAGTGTGCAATGTATTATTATTTATTATTTTTCTTTAAGCAACCCCAAGGGTTTGTTCCAACGATGTGAAAGATTTCCTATGTTCTGGTTAGCGCACAAACAACAAAGTCCTCGACAACGGCGCCAATGATGAGCGGTGAGGTATCCCTACATTCAACCATATGAATACGAGCGTCCATGCACAATCCGATCAAATTCCAAGGACTAAGTGCTTATGCGCCTTTGTGGAGCAAGAATGGGTTGATCAATCATTATCTTCCCAAGCATACTTGTATGTCACGATTGTATGGTTACGTAAACTTGAGGCATATGATTTTTATACTTTTTTGTGTTTTTATGTCCTATTGCTAATAAGGGAGGAAAGAGAGATAACTAAGTAACTAATCTAATTTGACTACTTATTAACTAGGCTCTAATTGATCCTAACACCAGTATCCGCTCTCACTTGTCGTACACATCCTAAACCAGTGCAATACTACTAGGATTACCAAACGCTAATTGTTACTGGGTTACCAAGTGTTACACGCATGCTCGAAGTGATCGTACTGTGTGTGCTTACTTAGGAGAGTTGTAGGGTGAGAGAGAATCATTAATTAACTAAGGAAAGCATTAAGTAACAGTAATTAATCTATTCTGAATGCTACAAGGTTTATCACAAAGTTCGTCTTTATTGCCATACACAAGGTGTGCTCAGGTACACAATGCTCGAATAAAGATCCATTCACTTTATGACTCCNACGATATTGTGTACATGATATCGCATAGAAGGCCGTGATATCGCGTACGTGATATCGCATAGAAGGCCACGATATCGCGGATGCAATATCGTGGCTCATCAGAGGTATAGTGAATTTAGAGAAAAAAAGTTTCTTTTACATCATTTGATTAGGAAGGCAAAGAAACTAGTACTTTCTAAGCTGAATGCTATAAATACCAGCACTTGGGTGCACAATCTATAACTTTTCCATTCCACCCTTAGCAAAACTCTTACAATTTGTTTTCTCAGTTAGCAATAAAGTGAATGTCTGCAGTGTGATGTTTAGCAGTTGTGCGGAATCTTTATTGGAGTGAAGTGTACTTGGGCACAATTCATGTCCAAAAATAAAGATCAAAATTGCGTCTCATCATTGTAGCATCCACTTAGTTTACTGTTTTACTTAAATTAATTTTCATATTTACTTCGTTAACTCTTTATATTATCAAAGTACTTTAATTTTTTTTGTTCATTAGTAACACGAAATGAGTATAATTGGTTTTAGGTGCTTAAGTGTAATCATTTGGTAATCCTATGAGTGTTATTGCTTGATTCGCCCAATAGCATAACACTTGGTAACCTAGGAATGGTTACATGAACCCCAGGCATGTATAGTATACCAAGACAAGATGCTCATCATTGTAGGCTAAAATAGATTTACATTCTTGTCATTAATTAGACTTAGCATTTAACTTCATTTTCATTATGTTTACTTTTACAAGTAAAATGAGCTTAACAACATTACTTAACATATGCCTCACTACGAGTTAAACAATACACTTAAACTTCACTAACTCAAAGTGGGAAGCAATGATTGTGAACTTAAAATCAATTACTAGTATAATAACATTGTCCATTTGTGGATTACGATCTGGTCATGCGTTAACATTCATGACTTGTATGGCAATGTTGGGATTGCTCCACTGCTCATTAGTGGGGGAAAAATTCTAAGTATATGTGATAGTAGATATGAAATTTGTAAAATTAAGGAATTGAGCACTCACCCTTGCACTTACTATTGTGTACCACTATTCTACATAGTTTGGTTAACACATAAAATATTTTTTGTATTATTTAAACATGTGTCCTTGGATCCCACCCTTACTTGTAAGGTGACTTTGGGGTCATTCCTTGGCTAAAGCCCCTTTCCATATACAACTGTAGTTGAACACAATTGTCTCAAGGGTGGGACCCCAAGACACATGTTTAAAGAATACAAAAAATATTTTGTCAACCAAATTACATAAAACAATGGTATGCAATAATAAGTGCAAGATTGAGTGTTCAATTCCATTATTTTACAAATTTCATATCTACTATTACATAGAATTTTTTCCCCACATACATGTGTTGGAGCACTTTGTATGGGCATGTATGCCATGCATCCACCATATAACACGTGGATAAATCTGTTATGATTCATCCAACCCAAGGAGACATGCTCATGGAACGTACATGGATAGGTTACATGAAATGACCCATAAAATGATGTTGATCTATTTATGGTTTTACACGTACTAATGATCATACAAGGATGGCTTACATAAAGTTAACCCATCAACCAATATGGATCAGTTTATGATTTTCCATGTACTAACGGTCTCAAGATTATCCGTTATCCTACCCTATGCTTTAGAATCAAGCCCGTAGCTTGCAAACAAGCTCTAACAAAGTAAATAATACATTACTCAGGAGAATGGAATCTCTGACAAAGCAAACAAACAAAATATTCTGGCGCCGGGCGAAGGACGGGTATTGAACCAATTAATGAGAGAGGATTAATTTTACTTTCTAATCTTCCCACTCTAGGGTGGGAGTAGGTCCGTATGCGGCACGTACGGTTAGTGTTACAATATTTGAATATTATGATAATATGAAGGTCCGTATGCGGCACGTTAGGTGAGTGTTACGATATTTAAATGTTATAATAATGAGTAAGTAATATTTATCTTTTGTAAACGGCAGTGATAATGCAAACGTCGTGGAAGCCCAAACTAAAATCTAAAATCTACATGAGAATGGTCTGCATAGGAACATATCCGTGACAAAATCTTGAATTCCGGTGAATGTAAATTATTTAATGTAAAAAAATTCAGGTTGACATCTTAAAAGATTGCTTGCACTTGAAATGGGAAAAAATTTACACTTCCAAAACGAATCAAATGAAGATAGAAAATTAAAACATGGGTTTTTGTTCTTTTTTCCATGTTTCAGGACTCATCCTTTTGACAAAGGTGGTGGTGATGGAGGAACAGCAAAGTAATCATCGTCATCATCAAATACATCATCTAGACCAGTTGTAAAATTTCCATTCTCCTCGTCTGTAGAAGAAAGTGAAGATCCCATCCATAACTTGAAGCCTTGATTTATACGCCTCTCTACTTCGGCTTGCGGTAGATCTGCAGAAGCCTCTAACAACTCAACCCCAATGATGGGATTGCCAAATTGCTGTCCTTCATCGAGAATTAGAGCCGCCTTACGCCTCAAGAAAACTACAGAGCCTCCAAACAGAATAGCAAGGCTCCAACTGATAACTTGATAGCACCGGAACAGAATAGCAGAGCATTCACTTTGCAAATTTAAAATAACAGATCCTAAAAGAAGTGCAAACAACCCAAAAGCAACAGCAAAGCAACCATTGAGAATTGAAAGAAACCGAACACCTCCTGCAAGAAACACAAACAAGATATCATAATTTCTACGAATCATTAAGTTACATTGTAGTAACAGCAAACGAGAATTTATGCAGCCAGCGTCGTAGTGTTGCCAAAGGCTACGACTAGTTTAGCTAGGAAGATTTTACCTACAGGATGCGGCTTTTAGGTGAGATACGTTTTTTAAACATTTGAGAGAAACATTTTTTGAAAAAATGTGGTACTGAAAAAAAAAAACATTTTCAACATCCTCATCATGGTAAGTTATAAAAAGAAGAAACGGGAGGATTAAGCACTAATAAAAAGAGAATTGCAGAACACACAGAACCCGACCAGAATTGCAGTGTAGGAACAGCAACCAAAACAGAATTGCTGAAAAACACACATTTTTATCAAAGCAATATTGTAACGATTATTATGTTTACAACATCGTCGACACGAACATTTTTTTTTTGAAAGCAATGGCGTAACAGTGATAATCAAAAGCAACTAATGAAGCCGATTCATCCATGCAATCCAAATCTATTAGCATTATCATGACAAGAGAAGCTAAGCTAAAGGCTGAACGCTCAAACAAAATTATTCGAAAGAAAACTAAGAGAAACTGTGTCCGATGCGGAGCTGAAAGAACAGAGAGGAAGAGATGGAATCTAGAAGTAACGTACTTATTCAAAAGTGACGACGATGATGACGGCAATGATTGCATTGGTTCAAAGCGGTTATTAGAATGTTTCAGGTTTGTAGTATTAGAATATTTCAGTTTTATGTGACATAAGAAACACCCAATTTCATCCAGTAAAATCATCAACTATAGTCGAGAAGTACAATGCACAAGTGAGAGAAGGCGTTTTGTAGGGACCCCATATATCACAATGAATTGGCTGAAAAGGTGCAGTGCTTGGAATCTTAAAGCTTGAGCAACATTTAAAAGGTGTTGAGCAACATTTAAAAGGTGTTAAAGTTTTTGCTCAACTACACCATTTTGTTGCATTAGAAACACAACTGCGTTGATGATCAATACCATTTTGTTGCATTAGAAACACAACTGCGTTGATGATAAAAAGAATGCATACTGAATTCAATATCATTATCACTTCAAATTTGTTGGACTTTATGACCAAATTGTGTTTCAACTAATGTGCAAGAGGATTTTAATAGAAAACAAGTTAACCATATGATCAGTTGCTCCAGTATCAAGGATCCATGATGTTGAATCATTGACTGCAGCTAGGCAGAGAGAAATACCTGAAGAATTTGTTTCTGGTTGTAACCTACCTGCTTGATTTGTGAGAGAGTATGATAAACTTTCTTACTATCATGCCCTCTAACCAAATTTGCATTTGCAGCAAAGTATCCTCTTTTGTGCCCAAGAGGATATCCATATTAGAATCTTTCAGGTTTGCAGTATTAGAATATTTCAGTTTCAAGCATTATTTCTAATGGTATTGTAATAGTAATGATCCTACTTTGTAAATTTCCTCTACCAAGTGTTCTGCCATTGTAAATTTCCTCTGCCCAGTGTTCTGCCATTGTAAAGTTTTTTATCCTTCTTTATACATTCTTTAGATGGTTTCCATTCAACCTCCACTCAAGAATTGTATAAATATATGTACTGTGTAAACCTGAAAATGCATATCTACAGCATTATCTTCTGCCTAATTACATTTTCTTTTCCATTGCTCTCCATTTTGACATAGTATCAAAGAATGGTTTATAAATTCTTTGGATGGTTTTCATTCAGCCTCCACTCAAAAATTGTATATATATATGTACTGCATAATTACATTTTCTTTTCCATTGCTCTCCATTTTGACATGGTATCATAGCATGGTTTTCTTTTCCATTGCTCTCCATTTTGACATGGTATCATAGCATGGTTTTCTTTTCCATTGCTCTCCATTTTGACATGGTATCATAGCATGGTTCTTTAATTTTTTGGTTTGCAGATTCATTTTGCTAGCATGCAATCATTTCATTGTTGCAGGAACATTTTTATAATGGCATATTCTCAAGCTCTAAGGCACAAATCACTCATTTGTGAACACTGTGGATGGATAGGCCACACCATTGCAAAATGTTACAAGCTTCATAGATATCCTCCTGGTGGATACTTTGCTGCAAGTGCATTGGTTAGAGGGCACGATAGTAAGAAAGTTTCGTCATTCTCTCTCATAAATCACACAGGTTTGTTTCTAGTTGTAAGGTACCTGTTTGATTTGTGAGAGAGAATGACAAAACTTTTTTACTATCGTGCCCTCTAATTAAATTTGCATTTGCAGCAAAATATCCTCTTTTGTGCCCAAGAGGATATCCATGAAACTTGTAACATTTTGCAATGGTGTAGCCTGTCCATCCACAGTGTTCACAAATGAGTCATCCGTGCCTTAAAGCTTAAGAAGACGCCATTATGAAAATGTTCCTACAACAATGAAATGATCGCACACTAGCAAAATGAATCTGGAAACCAAAAAATTAAAGAACCATGCTCTGATACAGTATCAAAATGGAGAGCAATGAAAAAGAAAATGTAATTAGGCATAAGAGAATGTTGTAGATCTGCATTTTCAGGTTTATGCAGTACATATATTTATACAATTCTTGAGGGGAAGTTGAATAGAAGCCATCCAAAAAATGTATAGAGGATAAGAAACTTTACAATGGCAGACCACTCAGCAGAGGAAATTTACAAAGTAGGATCATTACCATTACAATACCATTAGAAATAATGCTCAAAACTGAAATATTCTAAATACTGCAAACCTGAAACATTCTAATAGCAGTATTGAGTAGGTTTGGACATGGGTTGAGCAGTTGCAAAAATTGCTAGACCCATCACAAGAACAGGATTTAACAGACTTTTAGTAAGTTAAAAGACTAGATATATTTGAGTGTTACTAATTATGAATGGTAGTTGGCCTCTTGACCAAAATGATGATGAATAAGGTGAATTGTTTACGAAAGACTGCTTGGATATTATGTCACTTTAATAACATCTGCTGTACCCAAAAAGAACAAGTTCATAATTATGGGCGATGGATGTGAACTTTGAAGTAACATCTCAAATATATCTTTGGCATACAGGATGCATCTCAGACATTGATTAGTCTGTTGAAGATGTTCTCTGGACTGCAGTTCGAATAATTTGTACAAGTTTTTTTGCTTACCCTCATGTCAAAAGTGCCATACCTAGTATGGTTGTATCCGAATAGAGATAATTTCATGTTCAAAAACATTCTGCGAGTGTTTTCCACATCATCCACACAAAAATCTGTCACATCCTAATTCAAGGTCTTTAAACATCCGAATGAATTTTAGAACAGTATCTTAAATATCTAGAGTGTTTTCCCACATCTCAGTCTGCAAATATTTCGACAATCCAGCGTTGTGTATTTTTATTATGGCAAATATATCCTACATAATTTCTCCCTCCAGTCTATAAAGGAAAAAACCTTCTGACAAGTTAAAATGTCATTTTTTAGTCATACCGGCTTTTTGAATAAACCGTGACAATTCTGTTTATATTTAGTATCATGAATCTTCAATTACATCGTCAATATCTAGTCTCTATCAATGTCTTCTATAAAACCAATAAGAGCATGTTCAACTTGTAAGCTTATTGCTTTATAAGCAACATTTTGCAAGTTTGGCTTGCACTTGAAGCACTGCTATGTTTGTTATGCTATTTCCTGAGTTCTACCCAACTATTGTCCCAAACCCTTCAACCTGGAGATACATATAGAAGTTTCATTTCTGATAACCCATCACTACAATGTTTGTTATGTTATTGCATGTGTTCTAACTAGCTATTGTGCCAGTCCCTTTAACCACCTGGAGATGCATATGGAAGTTTCATTCCTGATAACCCTTCCCGTACAATGCTCCTTATCAAAATTGCAATGTATTTTTTCCTAATCATTATATACTTTATAGTGATGACATCTTATCTCTTCATGTTTGCAATATTGCACTCTAGTCACAGAGAATTCTCTCTTATCGTTATCAAATGCTCTAAAGCACTGGTTTCAAAGGTGAGATGATATGAACCACGAAGCTATGTATATTTCTCTATTGTTTATCTACTTTTGTGTTGCGAATCAATCAAAGATCGTATCGTCCTCATTGTCAGTTTCTTCCTTTTTCTTTCCTATCATTATTTTCTAGTTCTTCCTATCCGAGATTAATTGCTTTTAACTCATTAAATACTCAGAAAATCTTTAAAACAACATGCACCAAAAAATTCACCATCAACCACTAATACAGGGAACCTAGAATGCCAAAACCATTGGATAAAATGTACAAACAAAAATTAGTAATTTTTTGCATCCCATTTGCAGGGTTTCCACTAATCAGTTTTGAGCAGAAGTAGCAAAGTCAGAATTATAGAAATAAGGAGCATCTTTCGGAGAACTCAATAGCAACACTAAATATAGGTAGACTAGTCAAACCTACCACGTTTGGAAGCACAGCATCCATTCTCAACAATCATTAAACAATCATGCCTTCGAGGTGCGGTATAAGCAACTGCTATACCTGTAAAATCATAAATAATAGTAAAAATTATTAACAAACCTTAACATTTACATAAAAATGGAATATAGCAACTGTTTCAGCAAAAGAAAATTTATTTTAAAAAACAAATGTCGGACAGGCAATTTTAGATGCTTCACCAGTAGAAGACAAGATGACTTGTCATCTAATATGTTTCAGTCATGTCGTAGGAGACCAAGACTGATTCTTAATTCAAGTGGAGGTAAACCAAAGAAAAGGTACACCAAGAAAGATATGAATGAGATTGTGGAAATACATGACAGTAAATAAACGGAACGGTATAACTAAGGGTGGACAATTGTAGCAGAACAACACAAATACAGGCAACTCAATGTGGATGAAATAACACTCAGATCGCACCAGCAGAAAAGGTTGACCACTAGATCAGGTATGCATCTGTGATTCAAATATCGAAAACCCAACAAGATGACAGATTGAAGGCTTATACCAACAAAGAGGTCTGAAAAGTAATAGGCTGTATGATCCAATGCCTGTTGAATTCTTTAATATCCTGCGAGAAAATATAGTCACTTTAGTGGGGGAAAAAATGAGGAACAAAGAGAAAAAAGGATTTGCTCAACAATATTTTGGATGAGAAGGAATCAAATCACCAAGACCCTGTACATGGACATAGGACGTAACCCAGATCTCTGGATTCCCCGGAATTATTTTGGAAATTAACAATTTCTCTATTTTTCCCTCTCCTGCAGTATTCATAAACTTTGCATTTTCATTTCTTCCTGCCATGATTTTAATAGTTTCTGATTGCTCTCCCCTTCTCCTGGAGGCTCAATGCTCATCCTGCCAACCAAACCCCAGTAGGGCCAACAGATGAATGAAAACCTAACCTCATTTCAAATCCACTGCTACTCTAAAGGTTGCATTGTCTTTCTGACATCTCTAGCAATAGGTAGAAACAGCTACATGAGGTTGACAACTAAAGTATAACATATAGCCCTTTATGATCCAGTATTTGAGTAGGCATCAATACCAGATAGGAGCAAAAACCGATGCCTAGGACTTAGGATGAGGCATGCTTTCATCTTATTGTAAATTTCAAAAAAAAAAAGTTATTAACAGGTTTTTATTTTTTAAAAAAATATCAATGAAAGAGAAATTCTCTGTGGGTTAAAGAGAAAGTTAAATAGAAAGTAACCTGCAAGCAAGAACACCAACGAGACAGCAAAAAGAATGCCAGTGGGCAAGAAAATGACGAACCAAATATACTTCACAGCCTCATCTTCTGTGTACCTGTATACAAAAAAAGAAGAAGAAAAAATACAACTTCATAAAAAATTTTGTCCTTAAAAACTCGCTTGTAATTCCAATCCATTAAAGCTAAATTTTTTAAGACCATTAAGGTAAAAAGAGGAAGAAAGCAAATGCATGGAGAGACGGGCATTACAAAACTAAAACCAAATCAGTCAAACATCTTACAAAATTATCTAAGACAATTTCATATAGTGGAGAAACGTAGAAACACTGGCACAGATATTACTTATAAGAAAAGTCTACTGTAGATCAAACAAGTCAGAACACATGAACGGATACTTGTATTAAAATTTTAAATAAAATAATAATAAATTATTTTTAAAAATATCAAAACTTAAATCAATCATGTAAATTTAAAAAGAAAAAAACTCACAAATTTTGACAAGTAACGTAAAATTTTAAGGGGAATATATAACGTGCGGAGACCGAACTAAAAGGTATTGAACGTGGCGTCAGAGAGGAAATTTTGTTAATCTTCAATTTTAAGACTTACATGAATCGAAAACATCGTATTCAAGTAGAAAATAGAATAAAAATTTATAGAGTTGCAAAAATTGAAACATCCAACTTGTAATATCAAAATCTTGAGACCCAAATTCTAAAAGATTCAAAACTATACTATATAACAGTGAAATGTATATGCTTGAATAAACAGGAGATAAATCCTTCTAAAAGAGAGGAAATCCATAAAAATTGACAAGCAAACTGTTCAAGTACAAGTCAGAAACATCCGGGAACTAAAAACATAACATGATTAGAAACTCTTTAAGAGAGACATTTGTAGACATTTAAAAACAAAAAACATGTTCTCGAACAGGATAAATTCATAAGCTCACGTAGATTTAAAAACATCTTTGGAAGAAAATCGCAGAAACTAAAAAGCACCTGAAAGCGAAGCCAGGGAGGGTTTGAATAGGAATCTTATGACAGAAAGGCCGTTCTCCGGACGGCGAGTAGACAACCTTGATTGTAAGCAATGCATGAACAATGAACACAATCCATATCAACGTGACGACGGCCATGACGAGCGGCTTCTGCAAGCGCGGCCATGCCTTCTGTTCTTCATCGAGAGCCTCGTATTCCTCCTTCGGCATAAAAGCCTGCCTCAGCGCACCGCTAAGCAGGGCACTTCTGCCGCTCAACATCTTCTTCTCATTGACGAGCCAAAATTGATCGATTTACTTATCTTCGCGTCTTCAATTTGATGTCAACGTATAAGTCACAGATCGAGTAAAACCGAGTTCACATAATCGTGTAAAGCCTATATATCTTTTATATTTCATTCTCTGATCTGCACAACTGATTTCAGCGGCTAGACTCTGTATGATCGTGGGAAGAGCACTTGTTTTCATTTTTTTTTCCTTTGCTTCGTAGGATTTTGCTCTTCGACGTTTGTCTCGGCTAAACAAAATAAAAGCTAATTGGAGATTGATGGAACATTTTGACCTGAATCAGGGTACTGAACGGATTAGGGTCACGACTTGGTCAAGGCACAAGTGGTTTCTTTATTTTGGCGTTTGGAATTCTCGGCAGATGGGTGTGCCATGTCGGTTAAAATGGATGAGTGAAAGTTAAAATGGATGGATGTACCATGTATCTTGAATGATCATCATCGGCTATACTTATGTGTTCCGGGTCCCATCCTTGAATGTTAGCGAGCCTTCCCATTAATATGCAAGGATGGGAAATAGGTGCTCTTGATTAAATAAAGTAAAAAATTGATTTTATTCTTACCCAAGCAAATAGAATAGTAGTATGCATTTCAAGTTTCACAGCGTGAGGTTAAAGGTTCAAGTTTCTTTTCCAATGATGGTAGCATAGGCATACATGGTACTTAAGGCAAAGTAGAGACATTTCATGCCATGGATGAGTATGCCTTGTTAGTTGATGAATGGTGAGGTACCCCTACACTCAACCATACAGAATAGGACAAAACTGGTGTTCACGACAACAAGAGTGAACACTTTATACATTTGACATCAGGCCTTATTTGACAGCTAAGAGAGAAGAGAGAAGAGAGAAGAAGTCTACTGCTGCCAACGCCAAGATTGCGCCTTTTGTCGTCCATCCATAAGCGTGCCATCAATCTTGTTCCTTGCATAACTGCTTCAGCATCGATCCATTTCAAGTGTTCCCTTCAGATCCAATCCGTTGGTGTATAATTTTCGTCTGCACACACAACACAGTCTTATATTAGCAAGGGTAAATAAATCACAATACAGTTGATACCTTGCTTCGGTGAAAGGTCCATTGGCTGAGTTGTGGTATGGCTGATTGCGGATTCTAGAGATATAACATGGGTGACTACCGAAGGTGTAGGGGTTAGGAGAAAATCGAAAAAATTAGGTCAAGACCCCCATGACTAAGAGCGAACCTCCAGTAGCGATAGAATGGAGAAAGAAAAGGAATAAGAAATATGGAGAAAAAGAGACAACTGTAATGTCAATGAAATGGATGTCAAGATGGAAATGAACAAAATAAGGTTGACTGCAAAAATGTTAAGGGAAAGAATTTAACTGGTGCACCAAATAGGAATG
>MNCI01004659.1:175314-274961 GCA_015680685.1 Gnetum montanum
GATTCAACTGGCAATGAGGTGAACAATGGAGAAAAAATGATAGACAGAAGAGGATGGAATGGAGTCTCAAGAATAAGGTGGTGTACATTCCCTTGTGTATTTAATGATTAATGTGACTTAGTAGATCCCATTCCAAGTCCGGCCTCAAAAAAACCACATCTAGTGACTTCGCATTAATACACTCAGCCAATCCATCCACTTGAAGTAACAAGAATGCATCCTTCAAAGAGCCACCACCATTCCGATGAAACGAAAGATGAGAAGGTAGGAAGCGAGAAGGCCCTTAGTTAGAGGGAACATGTTTATTTTAGTTCCATAACTAGTGCTTGTAGCCCAAATGTTTATTTCATCTAAGGGGTGTGCTTTGAATTCCCACTTCTCTTCTTCTTCTTCTTCTTCTTCTTTTTTGCGTAAGAACCACACCATGCAAAGACTTATTATTTTTATTTTTATGTGCTCAGCTTCCTGATATTGGAGTAACATCAGCACAGTAAGAAAACTCAAGAAGAAAACATCCAAGTACCCAAGAGAATGGCCAACACAAATGCATCAAGTTCCCTATAAGCCACATCCTTTTCAATCCTTGAGTCCTTCCTTAGTTTGAGAAATGCCCAGTCACTGATTCATTGAAAGTTCTTATTATTTTGAAGAAAGGGACTGTACAGTTCTAAGCCAAGAGAGACCATAGAGATTTGTGGATGCATGGATGATGTGAACTCATTGCCTATTATATCAAAAGAACCATACCTTAGTATCAACATCATAACTTAAAGGTAAAAACCAAACATTAGCAATCAAGAGAAAACAGTTCATACCATCATTAGGAGCACTTATTATGTGAAAAAATTGACAAAATAAACAAACACACACACACACACACACACAAATAAAAGAAAAGGTATGAATGATGTTGCAAAACAAAAACAAGAAAAGTTAAAGAAATTTCTAAAACAAAAATGTGTAAAATAAAAAACTTAAAAGAAACTGAGGGCTTCCAATGATTAGCATAGGTGGCCATCTCCCCCATGACTGAATTGAAAGGGAGAGATCCGAAATAGTGAGCATTTATTTGAATTTCTTAGAAGTGTCCAACTTCTTCCAATTGATGTTTTTAGATTAAGGGTTGAAAATTGGCGATACTCATACTCCAATGTATCTATGCTTTCGTTGTGGTTGCAAGTTGTTCCCCCAGTTAGTTCCATGCATATTGGTGGGTTGATCTCTTAAGTAGCTGTCAACCACTGGGTGTTCTCTTGTTGTGTGGTTACTACATATAGGCACTTTTGTATGTTAGTCTCTTGGGCACACCGGTTGCATGCAGGAGATGTTGAACATTCCTGTACATCCTCACCCTCTGTATCACTGTATGTGATGCATGAAACTTTCTTCTTCTCGATCTTTCCATAAAGATTTTCCTTAGATATTTCCAGGGAAAGATCATGGATTCCTTGGCATGCGTTTATGGTACTGAGCCATGCCCTTCCCATTATAAGTGGGAAGTCTCCTCTATTACTGTTGACTTCTATCACTAGGAAATTAGCTGGGTATGACCAACCACACACAGTGGTAACAATGTTCTCCACAAGCCCCAAGGGGACAGTGATGGATTGGTCAACCAGCTCTAATTGAACATTTCTCTTCTTGAGTGGAGGCAGGTTCTAGGCTTTATACATTTCTCGTGATATCAAATTGACTCTAGAACCTGAGTCAAGAAGAGCCTTACGTGGTTCATTCCCAATGACTTGGAGGTAGATTAAGGGACTTCTGGGATCAGAGAGTTTCCTGGGAAGGTGGCCCACCTTGATCCAGTTGGTAACGGTGTGTGTTAACATAACCATATGCGTTGAGCTCTGTTGTTGATTTGAAGGGGGCTCCAAAGACTTTCTTGATGGAGGAGTGGTCATAGACCCAACCGCTTGTGGTTGTGAGAGCTTGTTTGGGCTTTTGGTTTTGAAGAAAGGTCTTCTCTTTGTATGGTTGTTAGAACTAGTAGTAGGTTGAAGGTTTACAGCTCTGGTAGCAGTGTGTTGCTACGGTTGAATGGGGAGTTCCCCTTGCATCGTTGGAGCGGGTGGTAGTGGAACTATCGACGTAAGAGATGTAGATGGATTCGGAGGATGGTATGCATGTGGAGTGTCTCGTCCAGGAGAGGGAGTCCTAAAATATTCCCAAACTTGGTAGCGATGTTGTGGGGTTGTGTGACCCATAGAGTCACTTGGAGAAATCGACTGCTGCATGTAATAGCCATACAGATCTGGTTGCTGGTAAGGGTATTATTGTCTAGGCGGTGGCATCCCCCATGACTGTGGGTATTGCCACTGCTAGTGTTGCTCGATAGGTTGTGGCGGAGTTCCACTTGGATAATACGTTAAGGGTTGGTGGAACTACCTTGGGTTACCTTGGGGATAAGGTAACCTCCGGGGTGCTTGCCATTTATTAAGTCTTGGGTTGATTGCATACACCCCAGACTCTTGCAGATGTGAGATTATTGGGCAACATGCCTTAGGATGGTCATATTGGTAGATCTCACATCCACTGTCATTATCCGTATTAGAGTCCACAACCTCATCGGCGATAGTCATTTTTCCCTTACCCTTGTTACATGCATGGTCTAAATCTCTCCTATTTTTCTTATCATGGTCATTACTTCGCTCCTTAGACTCCTCTACGATTTTGAGAACGGTTTCGAATCTACTATCTAAGAAGTCCCACATTTGATTTGCCTTAGCTGACACTTCTGTTGTTAACTTTTGAAGCGGCAAGGTTTTTCTATTCACCAACTCTTCTAGTGGTGACTCATCCTCTTCCTCACAGAATCTCACTCCCCTCTTTTGGAGGGAAGGATCGTGGTTATACTCTTCCACGCTTTCTCTTTTTCGTAGCCCTCCTTCTTCCTTAGCTACTTGCTCCAACATTCTATGAACTTCATGGGACCTAAGCTCAGATAATCTCCCTTGGGCATATGTTCCAAGGGTTCTCCTGGTTTCATGTCTTAGCCCATCTACGAGGTGGTGGAGTTGATCCCGTTGTTCATAACCATGACCCGGGCAATGATGTAGTAGTGCATAATATTGGCCCATGGCATCATCCAAGGGTTCGTGATTACCCTACTTCCATCCTTGGATTTGCTTACGTAGGTTGGACACTCAGGAGTATGTTTGATATTTATTGTTAAACAATTCTAGCATCGTACTCCACCTCCTAATGGTTTCCAGTTTTAACGATCGGTACTAGCTATCCGCTTCTTTTATGAGTGTCCTAGGAAACAACTTTAACTTCTACCACTTGTTTTCAATATTCTGCAAGGAACAAGCATCATGGAATACCTATAAGTGGTTCTACGGATCAGCATTGTACCCCCCCTCAAATTGTAGGATATTATTCATGTCTAGCCTCTTGAGCTAGCTATCTTTTTGGTGCCTTATAGGTATTCTAACAACCTCTGTAATATCTAACATACTTCAGGTGGCAAGTAGGGGTTCATCATTTTCATTTCTTTCATGGCATCTGTGATTCCTACACGGTTTCCTACTTTCCCTTCTACCATGCCTAGATTCCCTAGAATGCCCTCATCCTCGCTTTCGACTCTCTCATCGAGGGTTCTCATCATGCTTACCCTTATCCTCATGGTTGGGCTCTCTGTGACTGCAACCTGATGTGGAAGGAGAGGGTGAATGGTGTGATGAAGGGGAAGAGGAAGGAGAACCATCACCATGATGATGTTTCCTACATTCCCTTTGGTGATCTCGACCCCGATCGTGGTGACGATCAGAATGCTTGCCCTTATCTTGTGTTTGTGTTCCCTCATTAAACACTTGGTGTTCGTGGGAATCAGAACTAGGGTTGTGAATTTTAGAGTGTAGGTTCTGATACTCCACCTCCTCACTATCGTTAGGAGGGGGAACATCAATTTGTGGAGACCCTATTGAGATAGGTTCACCACCCTTAATTTCTCTGATGATAGGCGAAGCATTATGGGGTTCTTTGCCCTTCAACAATGTGTGATAACTCTCCTGTCATGCATCCCGTAAACGTTGCACTACTGTGGGATGGTAATCCCTTGTGTCATAATCTTCTGCAACGTATTCAATGTATAGTTGCATCATGTCTATCTATGCAAGAGCACGAAGGAGCATGTTAGGGACTACCTGATCTGGGGGTAACACTATGTTACCTTGTAGGTCTCTCCAATGCAGTTGTTCGTCTTGGTGGAGGATAAAGGTAAAATCGGGTACATACTCATTGTGATGAGTATAGACTACCCAATACTGTTGAGGAACTGGCGGGTCTGGGTTACGTGTGTTAGACCACCGACTATCTCTTGTGTGATCCCTAGGTGGTGAAGTGCTTTTGTGAGAAGAAGAAGACATGTTTATCTTGTTAGTGTGTTGTTGACCATTGTTTAAATTTTTCTTTTGATTAACCCTAAGGGTTCATTTAAGCTTTCCAGTGATGTGGATGATTTCCTATGTTCTACTTAGCGCACAAACAACTTAGTCCCTGGCAATGGCGCCAATGATGAGTGGCGAGGTACCCCTACACTCAACCATACGAATACGAGCGTTACACACATGATCCGGTCGAACTCCATAGACTAAGTGCCTACACGCCTTATGGAACACCTAAGGTTAATCAGTTGTTGTCCTCCCAAACTCACTTGTATTTTTCACCGTTGTATGGTTAAGTGAGTTTGAGGTATGTGATTTTTATATCTTTTCTCTTTTATCACCTATGCTTAAGGAGGGAAAGGGTGAAGAGACTAAGTAACTAACTTTAACTAACTAAGCTTTAATTAACCTAGCATCAGCATCCATTCCCACTTGCCATTTCACACCCTGAACCAATGCAACGCTGCTGGGATTACCAAACACTATTCGTTACTGGGATTACCAAGCATAACACACGTGCTCGAAGCGGTCATATTGAATGCACTTAACTAGGAGTTGAGGGTTGAGAGAGATTAAGTCCTTAAGAAAGCATTTAAACAATTAACAATAATAAAAGTCCTATTTAGCTTAGTCCATGTACTGCAAGGTTTATCCAAAAGTTCATCTTTATTTCCAGACACAAATGTGTGCTCAGGTACAATATTTGCTCGAATAAAGATCCGTTCACTTTGGGACTCCTACTGCGGGCACATGCAAATTATTCTAACTCTGGAATGGAAAATGGCAAGAGTTTGGCTACGGTCTAGATCTAGATGGTGAAACAAGGGAGAGCCGCCTCTTATTTATAGATTTGGTGGCACGCTGCGATATCGCATCCCATCATTACTTAAAATGGATGAGGCTTAGAAAGTTACTCTATGGTTTTTGTATGGATATGACATATGGATACAACATTTTCTACCATAGATGAGTTAAAATGGATGTGGTGTTTGTATGGACACAACACATAACACCTCCTACCATGGATGACTTAAAATGGATGTTAAAATGGATGAGGCTTCCAGAGTTACCTTATAGTGTTTGTATGGATGTGTTGTTTGGGACCTCAACTTGGCTAAACTTTGGAAAAATATTGAAAGAGTGAACAAAAAAATTTTATTCTCATATTGAGAGAATGCAAAAAAATTTTCTTCTCTAAAGATGCAAACACCTTACCTAGTGTTATTACATGAATATGATTTATTACCTTTGGAAGCACAAGCCCTTTGCTAATTCATTACATACATTTATATCTTGCATATCTAAAGGCAAGACAATTCTCTGAAACAATTCTTTAGGATTTGTGAGACCATGGTTGGTATTTTTAGGGGATGCAATGATTGAGAAAATGGAATATCTTTTGGGATGATGTATAGAAAAATTTCTAAGCATATTTGCCAAAGTTTTAACACAAATGTGGTCTAATGTAGAAGGTAAGATACAATTTTATTTATATCAGATTAGATATAATAAACTAGATATAGAAGCTCACTATCTCTCAAATGTTATTCCAATCAAGTACTAGAATGTTATTAGCAAGGTTCGCTTAAATTCTCATCATCTTAGAATTGAAAGTGGAATATAGATTCAACTCCCCCAAGAAGAGCACATTTGTAGGGTGTGTAGGTTAGAATCCCTTGAAGGTAAGTTACATGTGTTTCTTTCTTATGTTGTGACTACCCATTTAAAACAACGTTATAGTGTCACAACAAAAAATTTGTATGACTTGTTTTTGATGCCCCATTGGTGCTTGGTCAACTTGTAGAATCTATTGTTATTTTTCATGAAAATATAATATTTGTCTAATAGATCTTATGGGTCTTCAAATGTAATAAAGCTTTAATTTATTTCACTATACTTATGGGTTGAAAACTAAAATGCAAGCATTAAAGTAGCTAACACATCATGGAGGTTTCTCAATGCCTACATCCTTGAGTATGTTAATATAAGTGGTGTTAGTGGTAAGATATTTTTATGGTGGGTTATGTCTACCTTGTGAGCCTAGTGGGTGTGTTTTTAACTTATAATTACCTTGTTGCCTTACATAAGTTCCTTGAACTTAGGATGATAGTAGGTGTTATTTTTTAGGCAATAAGGTATTAGTTTAAGTGTTAACACACTCATTCATAGGACAAGATGTTAGGCTTTTGTTCATTTACTAGCTCTTGTTGCTTAGTAGGACAAGCACTTTGCCTGAAACTAAGCTCATGGTAGGTGCTCATTTTTTAGATGGTAATGTTTGTGTGAGCTTGGACATAGCTACTCACTCACATTTAGGCTTTTGCCCATCTACTGAACATCTTGGATATTACTTGGCAAGGTGAGTATTGAACGCATCCTTAATTTAACATGCAAGATTAAAAAAAATCCTCTCTCCATAAATAGATAAATAAGCTTGAAATTACTAAGATTGAAGTTGAAATTTTATATTGTGTGTAAACCCTTTAGAGCTATTGGATAGTAGAAATGTATATGCTATGAATTTTGAAAATACCATTAATGAGACCTGATATGTCAAGTAGTTGAGTCATTGGGACATGATGAAGCATCATTTTTTCATGTATCAGTCAGTTGAGATATCACATATGCTATATAGTAGATGCTACATTGCATATGCATTGTAGCATCCTTGTCAATGTATCTCAGTTGGCTACTACATCATAGATTATATATCGCATTTGCTATATTGTAGATGTTATATCACATCTGCTATAACTTGGCTATGTTGACACATCCTCGTCAACACATCCCTATCAACACAACCTCATTCATGCAACCAAATGCATTAACGCATCCCCATCGACATAATTCCTATATTTTCCTATAAATATGTGAGCACCTACCTCATATTTGGCACCATTTGGTTAATAGTGTAGCTAAACTCTTGCAGTTTATTTTTGTAGTCTTAGAAAATAGTCAATGAGTACCTGTAGTGTGGATTTGAGTTAGTCATATGATGCTTTATTCAAGTGGCATTGTACCTAGACACATTCCATGGATGACAATAAGACCAAGACTGATTTATATTCATTACAACACTTTGACTTAAAACAGATTTAATTTTGATGAGTAGTGGGTACCTCCTATGCTCAAACATACAAATCACAAGCATTTACATGCAATCTAGTTGAATTCCATAAATGGAACTAGTGTGGTATCTAGATTATTAAGCATTGATCGTAGGTTGATGTCTTCTCACTTAGACTAGTGGTAGCTTTATGACATATGATTTAGTCCAAAGCGAGGCATATGATTATGATGTTGTTGGGGCCTTAAATTAACCTTAATAATAATAAAGAAATTAATTATTGAATTTAATTAATAACAATAAGATAAATTCTAAGCTAGCGTAAGGGCAATGAGTGTCCATTCCCAACTTGCTATATAGGTCCTGAACTCATGTATCCACTGCTAGAATTACCAAGTGTTATGCTACTAGGCAAACCAAACAATAATGCTACTAGGATTACTAAGTGAATATATGTCTACGCTTGAAACTAGTCATGCTCATTCCATTGATTGATTAACATGTATGGGAATGTAAATGTTAACTAAGTACATAGAAAATAAATTGCATTGAAAGTAAATTTATTCTATGTTAACATGTTGTAATGAATAGGATTCAATTTTGATCTTATTTTCATTAATGGATTGTGTCCAAGTACAATGCCACTTGAATAAGACACCATACAAGTGACTCAAATCCACACTGTGAGCACTCATTGACTATTCTTTAGGATTACAGAATAAAATTGCAAGAGTCTGGCTACACTATTGACCAAATGATGCCAAATATGCAATAGGTGCTCACATATTTATAGGCAAATACATGCATTGCATCAATGAGGATGCATTAACACATTTAGTTATGTTGATGGGGATGCATCAACGCATCTAAGATGCATTGCCAATTAATGCATCAATGCACCCTCATCCACACACATGCATTGATGCATCGAGATGTGTCAATGAGGCTTTGTCAATGAGGATGCATCGACGAAGTTACCCTCGACATATCAAGTCTCATCAACTTTTAATGTAATTTAATTTCTATGTACTTAGTTAGTATTTATGTTTCCATGCATGTTAATCAATCAATGGAATGAGAGCAACTAGTTTTCAGTGTTAACATGTATTCACTTGGTTATCCCAATAGCATTATTACTTAGTTCACCCAGTAGCATAACACTTGGTAATCCCAGTAGTGCATACATGAGTTTAAGACATGTACAACAAGTTGGGAATGGACACTCATTACCCTTAGAATAGTTTAGGATTTAGTTCTAATGTTAATTAAATTTAATGATTGATTTCTATATTATTATTTAGTTAATTTAAGGCCCACACAACATCATAACCATATGCCTCACTTTGGACTAAATCATATGTTATAAAGCTAATACTAATCCAAGTGAGAAGATAGCGACCTACCAGTAATGCTTAACAATTTAGATACCACACTAGCTCCATCCATAGAATTCAACCAGATCATGTGTACATGCTTTTAATTTGTATGATTGGGTTTAGGGCATATCCACTGCTCATCATTGGTGCCATTGCCAAGGATGGTGCTAGTGATCTAGATTAGTTATATTACAAATGATCGCTATAAAAGAATTAAATGACTTATCTTTTAAGAAAATTTAATATTTTAAGTCACATATGTTATCAAATAAAAACATGTCTCCTTCACATAAGGCCTATAGTCCATCACATGATTAGAACACTAATAGTAGTAATGATAGGATCTATCTTGAAAAGAATTTGAGTGAACCACTACAAGCAAGTGTCTCACATGCTTATTTCGACCCTTATTATACACAAAGACTATGTTCAACTATCATAAATAATCCTACAGGGGATGGAGCAAGTCCTAGAACAAGAAGGGCCTTGAGGCCTATGACCTCTTCTAAACCTAGAAAAGATGAATCAAGGGACCATAAGGGTAGACATAAGAGCCATGATGATTTTCTTAGTTCACCATCTTCCTCTTTATCTTCAACATCTAGCTCTAATAAAGATGAGTGTAGGTATAGATATAGAAGTACACTAAGGGATTGATGAGCGGTGAGGTACCCCTATGCTCAACCATACGAATACGAGTGTGTACACATGATCTGGTTGAACTCCCTAGACAGACTAGTTGTGGCACCTAGATAATTATACATTAATCACAATTTTTTGTCTTCCCACTTGGACTAGTAATTGCTTTGTTGCGTATGGTTTAGTCCAACGTGAGGTGTATGATGTGATTCCTAACACTAGGCTACTCCTAGAGACAATTAAAAATAATCTTGATTTAAGCTAATAAGTAATAGGAAACAAAATCTAAACTAGCCTAAGTGTGATGAGCATTCATCCTTAATCATCCATATGCATCTTGGACTTCGTGTACTACTTTTGGGATTACCAAGCACACATTACTCGAAGCACTACTAGATACACTACTGGGTTACCAAGTAGCTATACTTAAATTTTCGTGATTAAGATGTACTCATTTTGCATTTAACAATAGGAATAGTAAATGAAAACATTAATTAAGAAAAAAATAAATAATAATTAATGATTAAACAACTAAAAACTAAGTGAATGTTGCAACGATGGAGTAATCTCGATCTTTATTGCCGATTATGTGCATGTCCAAATACATCACACTCAAAAAAAGATTCCTTACAATTACAATCATCACATTGCAGGCATGCACTTGGGAAAGGGAAGGAATTGAAAACTAACTGAAAATTGACAAAATGACTCTACTTAAAGACTTACCAAAAGACTCCCTTCCTGTGCACCTGAGTGCTATATTTATAGGCCAACACAGGAATGATGATATCGTGTATTCAATATCATTATCCAAGTTGCGATATCACATACTTGATATCAAGTATCCAATATCGAGGCCTGACAAACTACAATTCATGATATCCCCACAACTGAATAACAACTTGTCCTTGAGTCAAACAATCAAAATGAGAATAAGTTCAATTGATTACATAGTGGATAGGTATGGGATTATTGACTAACTAGAAATTACTTTATGCCACAGTCTGGAATCAAACAAAACAAAATTAGGACACCAACACAAAATACAAAAGACAAAATTGTTGGAACTCATGTGGTTCCTGGTGGTGGTGGCTCCTCCATGGGCCTCTTCCCCTTATCTTGTGCTCCAAGCTTTGGAAATGGATGTCTCTAAAGGAGCACCTGAAGCTTTTATTCTTTGATTCGAGGATCATGTGCTATCCATGCTAATGTTTCAATATTTGATGGAGTCAGCACCTCCCATGGACACAATAGTTGTGGAAACATTTGATTGGCTTTGACATACCAAGCCACAAATAATCGTCGTTCCTCCTCGTAGGCTTTGGCTTTGTCTTTATATTCTTGGTAATCTATGAGCCATCAAGCCAAATTTTCCACAACATCTTTTTGCCCTTAGTAGCTGGCCTTGACCAGCTCTAACTCATAATTTGCTACCTCTAATTTCTACAGTGTCTTTTTGTGTTATGAAAATTCTGTTTCATACTTGGCATAGGTGCCTACTACCTACTTCTCCAATTCTATCCTTGGGCATCCTACTATGGCATATCGCAGATTTGCCAACTCCATGTACTCTGTGAGATCCTAGATCTGCAGGTCCCAACTTTTTAGTTTTGCTTGGTGGACAAAGGCATAAGTATCCAGTATGACTCACCAATTAGTGTTCCAAGCACTGAGAGTGTTGATATGGGCTTTGGCCATATGGATTTCTTTCTCAATGATCTACTTGTACATCTCCACTTAATCTCTAAAATGCTCCTTCAACTTCTTATGTGGATTAGCCTCATTTTTTCACACACTTATTTCAATAGCCATCTTCTAATGGATTGCGTGTACCTCCTCCATTGAGAGAGTTTTGTTTTCTTTGGCTAAGTAATTCATGTCATGATTGACCCTTATTATTTGTTCTCACATTTGTTAGAAATTCTCCTCAAGAACATTCTCACATTTGGCCCTAACTTCCGCCATGACTAGCTTTCCCTTTGTAGAGATGAGGTTTGATTGTATTGCTGTGACATCTTGAGGGATGTTAAACAAGGATGTCATCACTTGTCCTATTTGTAGCAACTGATCCAAAACATCCTCATGATCTGCAGAAGTCATCAAGGGACCAGCTAAGGTTTGAGCATCGCATGCTCCTGTGAAATCTGTTGGTGGCACAATAGGGACATTAAATGATTCTTTGATGTGGTTTGTGATCACTTTTGTTGCTCCAACTGCATCTTGGTGTTGCATAACCACTACTGTGGTGCCTTCACTAGTTTCTAATTACACTTGAAAAGATGCAGCATTTCCAGAGATTTGTTGTGACCAATGTGATTCCCCTTCTCTTATTCATATAGAAATCTTGCCTTGTGCGTGGTCAATTGAGACTGTGGGTTGTACAAGATTGTTAATGACTTTGAAGAGGTTAGCCTCATCATGACTTCCCCAGTTGACCATTTCTGTGATGGCCTGGAGATGGCTCATTAATGGTCAATAATCTTAAGGTGGTGGTGGCGGTTAGTCTTTTTGGCCTATGGTTTGCGTGTTGGGCCTTGCTTCCTATTGTTGATTGGGCCTTGTGTCCCAGAAGTTGGTTGGGCCTTGTTGTTTGAGGTTTAGTGGGCCCAACCATCTACTCTTGCTCAAGCTCCAATATCTCACCAGCATCTTTTTCTTAGTGCTAGTGACTTCAGTAATTTAGCATATGAGGCATTTTGAGCTTTTCTAGGGATGTCTTTAGTGTACCATAGAATTTTAGCTTGTTGGCATATCTTCCTAATTAAATAGGGGAAAGGTAATACAAACTTCCCCATCTTATGTTCTTCAAACTACCTCAATATTTCTGAGATATAGATGGGGCAGGTTGGCATCAACCTTGCCTATCAGGATTGCACTTCCTTTGGCTACATAGGTGAAAATTTTTTTTAATCCTTTTGTTGGGAAGAGGTGATAGGTGCCAATTTTGAAATAGATTCTCTCTTCAAGTGTGAGCTACCCATATATTTTATCCTCTTTTCCCTACATTCTTTTTAGCCATATTTTCCATGCATCAGCATTAGAGTGAGTGGACAAGTGAGCAACCTTGGGCCTGTATTCAAAAGATTCAAAACTTCCAAAATGGCCTTGGTAGAGAAATCGACTGAAATCCTACCAATATCAATGGTGGTGCCTTCTTCCTTATTATGCCAAAATTGGTACATCTTCCCCAAATACCATTTTCCACTCTCTAAGAGAACAGACCATAGTGGAGACCCTTTGAGTTGATCTTTGACTACCTCAAGGGAAAATTCAGTAAAGGATCCAAAGTTGAGTTCCACGATCACTGCAGCTGACGTGGACCTTTCTCGAATTTCCTGAACGCATTTTGGAGACAATGTAAGATGTTGTCCTTGTTCAGGTGTCCTCCCTTCTCCACCTTCTGCATGCCCATATTGTGCAGTAACAGGGGGTTTTTGATGAATGCTAAATTATTGTGCCTCTTGCTCTACATGTGCTACCAAAGGCGCTTGGCCTTTGCCTCTTCTTGGTCATTTGGATGCACCTTGAGAGGGTCCTCCCTATTGTCGTCATTTAGAGGCCATCTGCAATCACACCGGGATCAATTGTTAGTAAGGTTGTTTAAAAAAATTTGATGATCTCATACCTTACTCATTGCCTTTAATGAATTGAATTCTTGCTTAGTGTGATTCAAAGTTAGAAATTTTTAAGAAAATCCCCCTAAAAGTTTTAATGTTGGGCCTAATTTGATCAGATGACTCCAAAAATAATTTCCATGGTTTAGGTGAAGGAATAAAATTGGTTTGGCATAAGTTCTTATCATTTTTTAAGATCACTTACCCTTATAATATCCTTTGGACGATAGAAA
This sequence comes from Gnetum montanum, assembly GCA_015680685.1. NCBI lineage: Eukaryota > Viridiplantae > Streptophyta > Gnetopsida > Gnetales > Gnetaceae > Gnetum > Gnetum montanum. The sequence goes on from MNCI01004659.1 coordinate 188,632, forward strand.
ATTTTGAAAAAACTATGTGCAACTTGGAGCGTACCCTTCCCCCACAACTGAGTTAAATACTTCGGGTTTAAGTATGTTTCATTAGAAGAAAAATCAAAGTGTTAATGAGCAAGATATTGATGTTTAAATGATACGTGTGCTAGCTTGNAGTAGACCTCAAGGCACCGAAAGTGTAATAAGGTGAAATTATATAATAAAGTTCTTTTTCTTTTGGTAAGTTTTAGGGAAAAAGGACATTTAGTGGTGCACAAGAACGTTTGGGTTGAAATGATGATAAAGGGAAGAATAAATTCAACAGTGTAATACTCAAAGGGTGTGAGATGATGTGGTGGTGTGCAATAAGTATAGATTAAAAAAGTTACACAAGTGGGTTCTCCCCAAAGCAGGTTCCTACCTATCATGTCCTTACGTAACCACATCTTAAAATGTCCGTAAGCACTAGAAGGGTTAAATGCAATCCGCAGCAGTGTAACAAAACACACACATGTTAAATACCACTGTGATGAGGTGTGAATTCTATGCCACACAAGACAAAAGTTAGAAATACTTGGATAGTTGGATGAAACGAATTGTAGAAGGGATTTCCAAAATTGGAGCATGAGGTAACTTATCCTGGGCACAATGAATCCTGATTGTAGGGCATGATTAATTTATCATTAGCCTTTCACTCCAAAATCAAGATCAAGTTCATGCCTCTGATTAGTGACATCGCATTGTTTCATCCAATGATGGGCAACCATAAGAGCATCATGATAGCAGGGTGTACCATCACTTGGCATTTTGTCCAAGGGAGAAGTCATTTGGAATTTCTCTGCAGCACATCCTTCTTGATCTTTTCTTTATGTTTTTTTCTTCTTTTCTTTGTTTTTCTTTTCTTCACCTAGCTACTTTGGCACTTTGTTATTTCCAATGGTGATTCAAGGAAGCCACCAACCTTTAGGCATGGGTGCAAGTCTTTCCAGTGGGATCCTCTAGAACAACATTGAGTTTCTTTATTGAGTGTCTTTATTACTCTTACTTCCATTTTTCATTAGATCTACAAGAATTTTAGTACAACCAAGCTACATGATAGCACATATAGATGTCACCAAACAGAATCCACAAGTTCCCTTGATGTCACACCCTTACCATTCCCTCTTAGTCCATCATTTTTCACTCTGGGCATAATGAGTACAAAGTTACTTTAAGTTTTAATGATGATATGAATATCATCATACCTATAGTAGAACCTCTTATTAATAGAATGGGCGGGTGGATTTTGTGGGCTCATTGTCCAAATAATTAGTCACCTGATACTTGATAGCATAGAACAACACCTCAACTGACAAGTCACATGGGTATTTTATTCACTGATGAGATTACCCTCAAAAAGATAAAACAACAATTTGAAAAGTGAAAAACTGGAAAACAAAACATTTTAAAATCAAAGAAAAGGAAAAACATTTACTAATTTTGCTTATTAGAATGGGGGGTATCCCCCATGACTAAACCTTTGAGCATGGCTAGAATTAATAAATGGAAAATTTGGATCCATGCATGTTGGAAACATTGGGGTCCAATCATATCCACACCACTAGGTGTCTTTTGATGTGGTGGTAGGAATGTACCCAAATTGGGATTCACACACGTGATTAAAGTAGGCCTAGTGAGGAAGATTAGAAGATGTGGTCATGTGATAAGGAGCTAATCCACTATGGCACTTGTGACCATAAGATGGTATGCAAGGACTGATATGTCTTCCACATTGTTAGATTTATTAGGCTGCATGGTTGTTGGAGTGTTGATTGGTGGCCTGAATGAGGTAACATGAGGTGTTGAGTTCAAAGAGGAAGATGCATCATAGTGCTGGACTTGTGCTGAGTTGGAGGGTGTAGTGTTTTTAGAACTGTGCTATCTTTTTCTACGACCATGCCTAAAGAAAGGACACTTTTGATGTTGTGGAGGACTCCCACTACTATTGACAGTAGTAGCATAAGTAATGTTCATGGGTTGGTGCTGTGGTGCAAAACCTTCTAGCACAAATAGTGGTGATGTAGAAGGAGGTGAAGGATGAGAATATTGAGGGCAAAGAGAAGCATAAGGAACATGAGGTGGTGATCCTGTGGAAGAGGACATGGGTTGGTAGTACTCAAGAGAATGATATCAATGAGGTGAAGTAGAGGATGTTGAACTAGTTGGAGAAATAAGGTGTTGAACATAATAAGCATTTGGTATTGGAGTATATGAAGGGTTTTGCCACCACAGTTGGACATAGTACTTCTTTACAAAATCAGGATGTAGCATTCCTCCCCAATGCTCATGTCAATGTGACAATACTAGGCGTTGGCCTTTGGGGTGATCGTATAGACAAACATCACATTGATATTTATGATTTGCAGTTGAGCTTCAATCCTTATTTTCTTGAACCCTTCTTTCTGATTGATAAATGGTGTTCTATCCTATTTCTAAGTTTGGCATCGTCTGCTTGCTCTGGTTGCTAGAGTGATCTTACATGGTTCTACCTCTAATAATATTTACATATTCTCTACATTTTTCATGTACCCATTCCATCATCTTATTGATCTTTGCCTCAAGTTCATCTAGTGATTGTAGTATTGGCAAAGATGATTCCACCTCCTTGAGGTGAATTGATTTCTCCTCTTCAAGGACCTTTGTTATTTTAAGATTTTGGTCCTATTAAGATCTTTCAACATTCTGCCATTTGGCTATTTATCCTTATTCTTTTTCTACCCACTTAATAAGCTCTTAGAATTGGTGGGTTTGTAGTTCATATAGTTGACTTGAGGCATACATCCCTAAGGTCTCCCTTGTTTCATTACGAAGCCCATCCATGATGTGATACATTAGCCTTTCCTTAGAGAACCCATGGCCTGGGCATTTGTTTAATAATTAATAATATCATTCTAAGGCCATGTCCAAGGGTTCATGTTGCCCTTGTTTCCACTCTTGGATTTTTCTCCTCAAGGCTGACACTCTTGCATAGGTTTGATATCTTTCATTGAAGAGTTTTATCATTGTTGGCCAATGGTGAATTGATTTGGGTTTTAAAGACCTATACCATACTTTTGCTTGGCCAACCAGTGTCATAGGAAAGAGCTTAAGTTTTTTCCACCCATTATCGATGTTGTTCCATGCACAGGCATCATAAAAGGCTTGTAAATGATGTTGTAGATCTAAATCATAGCCTCTTGAAAACTTGGAAAAGTTGTTTAAGTTAAGCTTGGGTAGACAGATTTCCTTACGATGCTTGCGGGATATTTGAATAGCCTCTTGTATATGCATTAGGCTCTTAGTGGCCAGCAAGGATTCATCGTCATTAAGTAGGTTATGAGTTTGTGAGTTGGGATGATGTCGTCTTTGTTCATGTTGGCGTTCCTAAGTTTACCCATGGGTTCAATTTTGGTTTCTACATTGACCCCTTGAGGAATAGTCATTCATGTCACACCTTGACATTGAAGGAGTAGAGGAAGAGAAAGAACTAGAAGACTCGTCATGAATTTTGTAAGTCTCCCGATCATCCTTAGATATACTTTTACTAACCATTGAGAAGGTCCTAGGCCTTATGAGCCCCCTCATTCTAGGAGATGTCCCATCCTCACTAGAGGTGTTAGAGTTGGATGACAAGAGTCCTTGAGTATCGTTGAGGTGTCCATGAACATATGAAACTCCTGCATAACATTGAGTAGTCCAAACTTCGTCTTCGTCATAAATTGCATTGATTCTCTAATGAATTACCTCGCCAGTTGTTGCATTATCATTGTCTTGTGAGAGAGACATGGTTTTGAATTGTGTGTGACTTATTTGTAATTAATTTCTTTCAAAAATTTATTATTAATACTTCGTNCTACTCCTAGAGACAATGAAAAATAATCTTGATTTAAGCTAATAAGCAATAGGAAACAAAATATAAACTAGCCTAACTGCAATGAGCATCCATCCTTAATCATCCATACGCATCTTGGAGTTTGTGTACTACTTCTGGGATTACCAAGTGCACATTACTCAAAGCACTACTAGATACGCTACTAGGTTACCAAGTAGTTACACTTAAATGTTTGTGATTAAGATGTACTCATTCCAAATTTAATAATAGGAATAGGAAATGACAACATTAACTAAGAAAATAATAAATAATAAATAATAATTAAACAACTAAAAACTAAGTGAATGCTACAATGATGGAGTAATCTCGATCTTTATTGCCGATTATGTATGTGTCCAAGTACATCACATTGAAATAAAGGTTTTGTACAATTACAATTATCACACTACCAGCATGCACTTGGGAAAGGGAAGGAATTGAAAACTAACTAGAAACTGACAAAATGACTCTACCTAAAGACTTACCAAAAGACTCCCTTCTTGTGCACATGAGTGCTATATTTATAGGCCAACACAGGAATCATGATATCATGTATTTGATATCATTATCCAGGCTACGATATTGCATACCTGATATCGAATATCTGATATTGAGGCCTGACAAACCACAATTCATCAAGGATCAAGATGAAGATAGAAATGAAAATCAAAGACTAGATATAAGGTATCAAATGGAACATAAACGAGATCATCATAATCAGACAAATAGAAATAAAAATTATCATGATGACATGTCTGATGATGCTAAACCCTTGTTGGCTACTAGAAGCATGATACATATCACACAGGCATTTATAATACCCCATAGGCATCAAAGGGAAAGTCACATTAAATGGCTTAATATGAATATCATTCATAAATTCAAGGGAGGTTACAATTCTAATCCCCAACATCATTTACAAGCCTTTCATGATGTCTACGCCTTACAAGATATCAAAAGTAAGTGGAAATAGCTTAAGCTCTTTCTTAGAATACTAATATAAGAAGTTGAAAGTTGGTATAAATCATTAGAACCAAATTCAATCCACTGGTGATCCACAATGCTTCAACACTTCAATGAAAAATACTAAACATATGCAAAAATGTCTAATCTAAGAAAAAAAAATCCAAGGATGGAAGCAAGAAAACTATGAATCCCTAGATGTAGCCTTGGATAAATACTATTCTCTACTGCATAGATGCCTAGGCCATGGATTCTCTCAAAAAGAGTAGCTTCATCACATCATAGATGGGCTTCATAAGAAAACAAGGAAGACCCTTGGGATCTATGCCCATGGAAATTATGAAAGTTGAGAGCTCATCAAATACAAAGACTAATTGAACATGTGGCAAAAGAAGAAGGATAACTCTATAAAAGGAAGAATGTAGAAAAATATAACTAGGATTCAACTCTTTACAAAAAAGAGTTCCAAATATATGATCAAGAAAAAGAGGTAACTCTTACTAAGTTGATTTTACATAAAACCTTACCAATACAAAAGTCTATTTCTAAGATTGAAGCAAGGGTAGTTAATGTGAAAATTGATAAATGAAAAAGTTACAACCAACTTGAAAATCATAGATGAGAAGGTAAAGGAAACAAGATTAAGTGATCAAAATAAGAAGATGAAAAAGAATAATGAAACAAGTAAGGACAATTATTAGAAAAATGGAAAAATAATTATAATAGAAGAGGTTACAGACTCAGATACAAAGGAGGATGATGGATGTGACAACTATTAATATGAACATCTGAAGGGCTATTACTCAATTATGTTACATCTACAAGAGTATGGGGCTTTTACTTTGAATCCTAAGTTTATAGAAAAGAAAATGTCTAGGAGATTGCCTTATCCACAAGGTAAGTGATGAGTAGTGAGGTAGCCCTACACTCAACCATACGAATACAAGCATGTATGCACGATTTGATTGAACTCCACGGATGGACTAGTTGTGGCACCTAGATAATTTTATGTTGACTGCAATTCATTGTCTTCCCACCTGGACTAGTATTTGCTTTGTCACATATGGTTTAGTCCAAAGTGAGGTGTATGATGTGATTTCTAATACTATGCTACTCCTAAAGACAATGAGAAATAACTTGATTAAGCCAATAGGCAATAGGAAATAAAATCTAAGCTAGCCTAAGTGCGATGAGCATCCATCCTTAATCATCTATATGCATCTTGGACTTCATGTACTACTTCGAGGATTACCAAGCACACATCACTCGAAGCATTGCTTGATACGCTACTAGGTTACCATGTAGTTACACTTAAATGTTTGTGATTAAGACGTACTCATTTTGCATTAACAATAGAAATTGTAAATGACAATAAAGGAAATATTAACTAGAAAAAAAATCAATAAATAATTAATAATTAAAATAAGTAAAAGCTAAGTGAATTCTACAATGATGAAGGAATCTTAATCTTTATTGCCAATGGTGTGCATGTCCAAGTACGTCACACTCGAACAGAGGTTCCATACAATTACAAGCATCGCACTGCGGGCATGCACTTAGAAAAAGAACTAAAAACTAATAAAGAGACTTGACCTAAAGACTTACCTAAAAGAATCCTTCATTATGTGCCTAAATGCTATATTTATAGGTTGACACAGGAATCACAATATCATGTATATGATATCGTATCCAGGATCTGATATCGGGTACCTGATATCAAGGCCTAGCAAACCACAATTCATCATAACCCCATGACTAAATAAAAACTCGTCCTTAAGTTAAACAAAATGAAGAACAAGTTCATTTGATTAGATAGTGGATAGGTATGGGATTATGGACTAACTATGGATTATTTCATGCCATAGTGTGGGACTAAACAAGAAAAAATTGGGATACCAATAGAAAACACAAAACACAAAATTTTTTGGAACTCATGTGGCTCCTCCATGGGATTCTTCTTCTTATCCTATGCTTCAGGCTTTGGAAATGGGTACTTCTAAAGGAGCACCTAAAATTTCTCTTCCTCTATCTAAGGATCATGTGTCGTCCATGCTGATGTTCTAATGTTTGATGGATTCAGCACCTCCCATTGACATGATAGTTGTGAAAACATCTGATTAGCTTTAATGTACCATGCTAAAAACAACTATCATTCCTCTTTGTAGGATTTTTCTTTGTCTCTAAGTTCTTGATAATCTATGAGCCATCGAGCCAAGTCTACCGCAACATCCTTTTGATCTTAGTGGTTAGCTTTTACCACCTCTAGTTTAGAATTCACTTCCTCCAATTTCTACAATGTCTTTTTATGTTTAGCAAACTATGTTTCATATTTGGCATAGGTGGCAGCTATCTAATTTTATAACTCTATCTTTGGGAATCCTACTATTAACATGGCCAAGTTGGCATACCGTAGGTTTGCTGACTCCATGTATTCTGTGAGATCCTGGATCTGTAGGTCTTGACTCTTTAATTTTGCTTGGTGGACGAAGGTGTAAGTGTCCAATATGGCCTGCTAGTCAATGTTTTGAGCATTGAAAGAGTTACTATGGGTCTTAGCCATATGGATCTTTTTTTCGATGATCTCCTTATACATCCCCACCTGATCCAGAAAATGCTCCTTCAATTTTTTATGTTGCTTAGCTTTGTTTTTCCACACACTTATTTCAATAGCCGTCCTCTGACAAATGGCACATACCTTCTCCATTGAGAGGGTCTTGTTCTCTCTGGCTAAGTGACTTATGTCTTGGTTGACTCTTATTAGTCATTCTCGCATTTGCTAAAAACTTTGCTTGAGAAGATTCTTTTGTTTTTCAACTATTGTCAGCCAAATATTTTTGGTAGCAAGGAGCTTATTTTCTTCCTATAAGGCTTTGAGTGCTTTTGCATGTGCATATGTTTGAGCCTATGCTTTCGAAGCATCCCAATTAGCCTTCTCCTTTTCCATGACTACCCTTTTATTCTCCTCTAATAATTTATTTAGTTGCTATGTCCTAAGTAATTCTAGTTGATCGGTTGGAATGAGTTAGGATAGATCCTGCTGTTTAGCTTGTAGGGCAACGAACTTCTCTTGGAGTCTTCTCAACTCATCTTTTGCATGTTCAGCCCTTACCTTAGCCATAACCAAGTTTCCCTTAGTGAAAATGAGGTTTGACTATGCTACTATGACATCTTGGGGGATTTCAAACAAGGACATCATTACTTATCTTATTTACAACAAACAATCTAGAGCATCCTCATGTTCCGCAGTAGTCATTAAGGTACTAACTAGAACTTGAGTATCACGTGCTCCTGTGAGATCCACTAGTGACACAACAGGCTACATCCTAGTGTTACATGATCACCACCGTGGCACCTTCACCAGTTTCTAATTGTACTTGAAATGATGCAGCATTTCCAGAAATCTATTATGACCAATGTGACTCTCCTCCTTCTATTTGTATTGAGACCTCGCCCCTTTCATGATCGATTGAGATGGTGGGTTGTACGGAATCATCGATCACTTTGAAGAGATTGGCCTCATTGTGACTTTCCCAATTGATCATTTCTATGATGGCCTTGAGATGGCTCATCGATGATCAGTAATCTTGTGGTGGTAGTGGCAGTGGCAGTTGGTCCTGCTAGCCTGTGGGTGGTGTGTTGGGCCTTGCTTCTTGTTGTTGATTGAGCCTCATGTCTAAAAGTTGGTAAGGCCCTACTGTTTAAGGTGTAGTGGGCCCAACCTTCTGCTTCTATTTAGGCTTCAGTGTCTCACCAACATCTTTTCTTAGTGTTGGTGGCTTTAGTAATTCGACATATGAAGCATTTTAAGCCTTTTTGAGGATATCATTAGTGTACCCTGGAATTCCAGCATGCCAGCATAGCTTCCTGATTAGACATGCAAAGGGTAATGCAAACTTTCCTATCTTGCATTCTTTGAACCGCCTCAATATTTCTGTTAGGTACAAATGGGGCAAATTGGCATCAACTTTGCCCATTAAGATTGTGCTTCCTCTAGTTGCATAGGTAGAGATCCTATTTAGCCCCTTAGTTGGGAAGATGTGATAGGTGCCAATTTTAAAGTAAATTCTCTCTTCAAGGGTGAGTTCTCCATATGTTTTGTCTTCCTTACCATACACCTATTTGAACCATACTTTTCTTGCATCTACATTATAGCAAGTGGACAAAAGAGCAACTTTGGGTCATGTATTTAGAAGATTTAGAACTTTTGCAATGGCCTTCCTGGAGAAATAAACAAAAATTCCACCAATGTCGGTGGTGTTGCCTTCCTCTTTATTATGCCAAAATTGATAAGTTTCCTCCAAATACCATTCTCCACTTTCTAAGAGGATAGGCCATAGTGGAGATCCTTTAAGTTGATCTTTGACTGGCTCAGGGGAAAATTTGGTAAAAGGCCCAAAATTAAGTTCCATGATCACTATGGTAGATGTGGACCTTTCTAGAATGGCCTAAACACATTCCAGGGACAACATGAGATGTTGTCCTTGTTCTGGTGCCCTGATTTCTCCACCTTTTTCTTGACCTTATTGTGTAGTAACAAGGGTTTCTTGATGGATGCTAAATGATTTTGCCTCCTTTTCTACATGTTCTGTAGGAGGTCCTTGGCCTCTACCTCTCCTCGGATGTTTAGATCCACCTTGAGAAGGTCCTCCTTGTTGTCCTTGTTTAGGGAACATCTGTAATTACATTGAGATCAATTCTTAGTAAGGTCATTTAACAAAGTTTAAGTATCTTATACCTTACTCATTGCCTTTAATAAATTTTGAATTCTTGCTTAGTGTGATTTAGAGTTAGAAATTTTTCAAGGAAATTGCCCTAAAAGTTTTAATGGTGAGTCTAATTTGATCAGGTGATTCCAACAATAATTTACATGATTTGGATGAAGGAAGAAAATTAGTTTGGCATGAGTTCTTAACATTTCTTAATATTTCTTGCCTCTATGATATCCTTCAGGTGATAGTGAATTTTGAAAAATTTATGCATGAATTCTACTGTACCCCTCCCCCACGACTGAGTTAAACACTCCGGGTTTAAGTAAGTTTGATCGAAAGGGAAATCAGAGCATTAATGAGTGAGATATTAATGGTTAAATATTAGACTCACAAAGCGTGAAAAATCATGGAAGAAAATTCCAATAACTCATCTCACATCAATACTTGAAAATGACTCCTACATGTGTACGTGATAGTGCGGACTCGATATCGCGTCAGACCCAATACTGGGTACCCGATATTGCATCCTATCCAAAATAAGGTACTTAGTAAAATTGATGAATTTTTGAGTTTTCACAACCTAAAATGAAGAATTTGAGGTAGATTTGAAAAATCTAGTGTAATGTTAAGTGGACATTAAGGCACCAAAAGTATAATGAAGTGGAATTATACAATGAAGTTCATAAATAGGGTGAGGAAAAAGGACATGTGGTGCAAAGGAATGTTTGGTTGAAATATTTGATAAAGGAAAGAATAAATTTAGCAATGTAGTACTTGGAGGGTATAAAATGATGTGGTGGTGTGCAACAAGTACAAATTGCAAAAGTTACACAAGTGGATCCTCCCTAAAGCAGGTTCCAACCTATAATGCCCTTGCATAACCACACCTTAAAATGTTCGTAGGTACTAGAAGGGTTAAATGTAATCTGCACCTGTGCAACAAAACACAGACATGTTAAATACCACTATAATGAGGTATGAATTATACACCACACAAGACACAAGTTAGAAATACTTGGACCATGAGATCAGAAGAATTGTAGAAGGGATTGCAGAGATTAGAATGTGAGGTAACTTACCCTGGGCAAAATGAATTCAAAGTGTTTTGCATGATTAAGGTACCATTAGCCTTTCGCCTCAAGATCAAAACCAAGTCCATACCTCTAATTAGTGACATTACATTGTTTCATCTTGATGATAAACAACCATAAGAGCATCATAACAGCAAGGTGTACGATCACTTCGCATTTTGTGCAAGGGAGGAGTGATTTGAATTTGTCTACGGCATGTTTTTCTTGATCTTTTCTTTGCTATTTTTCTTCTTTCTTTTCTTTTTTCTTCTTCTGGCCACTTTTGTTCTTTATCTTTCTCAATGGGAATCTGGAGAGGCTACCAATCTTTAAGCATGGATGCATGTCTTTCTAGTGGGATCCTCTAGAACAGTATTGAGTGCCTTTATTACAACTGTTACTCCCATTGTTCGTTAGATCTACAAGGATCTTAGTACAACCAAGCTACATGATAGCACATACAAATGTCACCAAAGAGAATCCACAAGTCCCCTTGATGTCACACCCTTTCCATTCCCTCTTAGTCCATCACTTTTTTTTCTAGGTATGATGGGTTTACTTTTAGTTTTGATGATAACAAGCATATCATCATACCCAGAGTAAGAACCTCTTTTTAATAGAATGGGTGGGTAGATGTTTTGGGCTCACTATCCAAATAATTATTCCCTTGTGACTTGATAGCATAGAACAACACCTTAACCGATAGGTCACATGACTATTTTATTCATAAATGAGATCACGCTTAAAAAGATAAAACAACAAATTGAAAGATGAAAAATTAGAAAATGAAAAATTGAAAAAAAAAAATTAAACCAAAGAAAAGAAAAAACATTCACAAATTCTGCTTGTTAGAATGGGGGTATCCCCCATGACTAAACCTTTGATCATGGCAAGAATTAATAAATGGAAAGTTTGGATACATGCATGTTGGAAATATTGGGGTTTGATCATATCCAAACCACTGGGTGTCTTTTGGAGTGGTGGCAAGAATGTTCCCAAATTGGGGTTTACACGCTTAATTAAAGTAGGTATAGTGGGGTAGATTATAAGATGTGGTCATGTGATACGAGGTTGATCCACTATGGCACTCATGACCATAAGATGGTGTGCAAGGATTGATATGTCTCCTCACTTTGTTATTTTCATTGGGCCACCTGGTTGTTGGAGTGTTAATTGGTGGCTTGGATAAGGTAACATGAGGCGTTGAGTTCGAAGAGGAAGGTGTATCACAGTGTTGGGCTTATGTTGAGTTGAAGGATGCAATGGTTTCAAAATTGTGCTATCTCTTTTTATGGCCATTCCTAAAGAAAGGATGCTTCCAACATTGTGGAGGACTCCAACTATTGTTAACAGTAGCAGCACAAGTAATGTTTGTTGGTTGGTGTTGTGGTGCAAAACCTTTTGGTACAATTGGTGGCGATGTAGAAGGAGGTAACAAATGAGAATATTGAAGGCAAGGAGTAGTGTAAGGAACATGAGGTGGTGATCCTATGGGAGAGGACATTGGCTAATGATACTCAGGAGAATGATAACGATGAGGTGAAGTAGAAGATGTTGATCTAGTTGGAGAAATAGGGTGCTGAACATACTAAGCACTTGGTGTCAAGGCATATGAATGGTGAAGCTAGTTTGGCAGTGGTCTCCCCCACGACTGGGGGTTTTGCCACTACCATTGAGCATAGTACTCTTGTACGAAATCTAGATGTAGCATTCTTCCCCAATGCTTATGTAGATGTGACAAGATTTAGCATTGGCCTTTGGGGTGATCATACAGGCAAACATTGCATTGATACTTATAATTTATAGTTGGCCCCCTATCCTTATTTTCTTTAATCCTTCTTTCCAATTATCGAATGGTGTTCTATCCTGTTTCTCGGTTTGGCATCCTCTATTTGTTCTAGTTGTCAAAGTGATCTTGTGTGGTTCTACCCCTAATAATGTTTGCATATTCTCTACATTTTTCATGTATCCATTTTGTCATCTTATTGATATTTGCCTTGATTTCATCTAGTGATTTTAGTATTGGCAAAGATGGGGATGGTTCCACCTCCTTGAGGTGAGTTGATTTCTCCTCTTCATGATTATGGACCTTTGTTACTCTAAGAGTCTAGTTTGGTTGATATTTTTCAGCATTCTTCCATTTGGCTATTTCTCCTTCTTCTTTTACTACCTGCTTAATAAGCTCTTGGAATTGATGGGTTCGTAGTTGATGAGTGGCAATGTAACCCTACGCCCAACCATATGAATACGAGCATTCATGCATGATCTAGTCAAACTCTGAGGATTAAGTGCTTATGCACCTATATAGAACAAGGATGAGTTATGCAATTGTTGTCTTCCCAAGCTTACTTATAAGGCACAATTGTATGGTTAAGTAAACTCAAGGTATATGATTTTTTTATGTTCTTTATATTTTCTATCTTGGTCTCCTAAGTGTGTGAAATGAAAATATTTAGTTAACTAATGGATTTTTGTAACTCTAATGTTAATTGAATCCTAACACCAGCATTCATTTCCACTCTTTGGACACATTCTAAACCAATGTAACACTACTAGGATTACCAAATGCTAATCGTTACTGGATTACCAAGTGTTCCACATATGCTTAAAGTGGTTGTGCTGAGTGTAGTAATTTGTTGATAATTAATAAATCTATAGAAATAACATTGATTAACTAATGAGAGCATCAAATAATAGTAAATAACATTAAATGCAATAGTTAAGCTATTCTAAATGTTGCAAGGTTTATCACAAAGTTTGTCTTTATTTTCAAACACAAGGTGTGCTCAGATACACAATGCTCGAATAAAGATCTGTTTACTCTATGACTCCTACTGCGGGCACTCAGAAATAATTCTAACTCTAGAATAGAAAAACTTCAAGAGTTCAACTAAAGGACTAAAACATACTATCCAAAACCAAGCACCCTTGTCTCTTATTTATAGATAACAAGATAGGCTCTGACATCATGTGTTCAATATCGCTTGGTTAATCTGATATCGAGTATCCGATATCAAGGGTCTGATATTAGGTTTCTTATTTGGTGACTTATCATACCTCCACAATGGAATGAAAACTCATCCTTGAGTTCCTTACAAAATATTGGGAAGGTATGGGATTATTGACTAAACGACAACTGACGGTGACATGGAATGATAGACTCAAAGTGCTCGGTGAATGGATCAACAAACATATTACAACATTGGTGTTCATAACCATTGTGGTGAGCACTACACATAGGTGACATCCAGACCCCCATTTAACAGCTTGAAGAGAGAGAGAGAGAAAAGAAAATGAGGCACGTTGCTACCGATGTAAAAAAAGTGCATACCATTGTTCATCCATGGCCACATGACTAAGCTTGTTCCTTGCGTAAATGCTCTTACTCCAATCCATCCTGAGTACTCCCTCCTATCCCAGTCCATTATTCATGTGATCACCATCTACACACACAACACAATCACAAATTAGCAAGGATAGATAAGATATAATGCAGTTGATACTTGCCTCAATATGAAGCACATTGTCTAGGTTGTGGGTATGGTAGATACTAGGTTAGAGGTTTGTAACTAATAACTACCCAAGGTGTGGGGGTGAGATAAGTAATGAAATGGAAAAATTTGCGACAGGCCCCCATGACTAAGAGCAAACCTCTAGTAGCCATAGGATGGAGAATGAAAGAAAAAGAAAGATAAGAGAAATAACAATGGTGAACCCAATAAAAATGCATAGAAGGGAAGAGAAAAATAAAAATGAATGTCATGGATGGGGTGAAATGAGAAATAGTTAATTGGAAGAAATATTTAAGGAAAAAGAACTTAACAATTACACTAAAAAGAAATGCTAGTGGGTCCTCCCCAAAGTACGCTCATGCCCTTTATGCCCTAACAAACCCACAAACCAAAGAGTCTGTAGGCTCTAGGAATGACATATGAAGACAATAGTTAAGAATTCACCCACAAGAATTTATCAAAGAATAACAATGCACTGACCAAGATATAAGTTAATCATAAAATCAGAAATGAGGTAGAATATGGGAAGCAATATGGAAAGAGAAGAGAGAATGGAATGGAATCCTAAAATCAAGGTTGTGTAAAGTCCCTTGTGTATTATGTGGTTAAGGTGACTTAATAAAATTTAGTCCAAATCTAGAGTAAAACTAATCACATCTAGTGACCTTGCATCAACACACTTAACCAACCCATCCTCTTGAAGCAACAAAAATGCTTTCACAGAGCAACTTCCATCCCAAAAAGAGAAGAATAGAGAAACAGGAAGTGAGAAAGGGCCTTAGTTAGAGGAAACCTTCAGGCATGGGTAACATGTCTTTCCAATGCCATAACCAGTGCTTGTAGTACATGTTCCTTTATTATGTCTAAGGAGTGTGCTTTGAATTTCCACCAGTTTTTTTTTTTGAATTTTTTGCATTTTTTAGCTTTTTGGATGGGAATCACATCATGCAAAGACTTATTTGACTAGGCCAACTTCCCAGTGGTGTTTGGCGGTGGAATGGCAAAAAGCCTATGAAAAAAATCCAAGTACCCAAGAGAATAGCCAGCACAAATGCATCAAATCCCATTGAAGTCACATCCTTTTCAATCCATTTGAATCTTTCCTTGGTTTGAAGAATACTAAGCCATAAATTCATTAATAGGTTTGATTAGAAAAATGGATAGTACATTTCCAAAACAAAGGGAGACCATAGATTTGAATGGATGAATGGATGACATGGACTCATTGCTTTTTTTATCAAAAGAAATCATATCTTAGCATCAACATTAAAAGTCAAAGGTAAAAACCAAACATTAGCAATCAACACCATTATAATACAACCCACCATCATGAACACTTAATATGTGATGAGTGAGAATAAATCAAAGAAAATGTAACAGAGAAAGAAATAGTAAAAATGTTAATAATGATGTAAAAAAAACAAGTAAAGATGAAAAATGTGTAAAACAAAAATGTGTAAAAAAAAAAGACAAAAGAAACTGAGGGCATAGAATAATTAGCATTGGTGGCCATCTCCCCCATGACTGAGTTGGAAGGAGGAGATCTGAAATAATGAGTAGGGTTGTCCATCAACAAAGGTAGTGTTAGTACTAGCCATTTTGGGCTCATGGAAAGGTTTGGTTTGCTAGATGTTGACCAATAATTTCTTATCTAAGCTTCCAAGTTTATAAATCATCATGGCCCTTGAAGGAAAAATTTCATGCATGATATAAGGTCCTTCCCATAGCATTTGAAATTTAGTTCATTGTGGCACATGTGTGGGATTCCAATAAAAAACCCTATCTCCTGGTTGGTATTTGACTTTTCTAATTCTTAGGTCATGATGTTGTTTGTTGAAGGCCATGTGCAGTTCGTTGGATGATAGGGCGACTAATTAGTTTTCATCTAGCAAGTTAAGATTCATTAACCATTCTTTCTGTGCTAGATTTAGGTCAAGGTTAAGGTCACATGCTGTAGATAGTGTATGGAGCTCAGCTTGGATAGGAAGTGTTGGAAGTTTACCGTACACTAACTTATAGGGAGAATAACCTATAGGGAGTTCTCATGTGGAGTGGTAGGCCCAAAGAGCATCGTTCAGTTTGGTGCTCCAGTCTCACCTATATTTGCTAATGGTTTGTGTCAAATTTTTTGTGATTTTCCTATTGGTGACTTCGACTTGACCATTCGCTTGAGGATGATATGGTGTAGTCAGTTTATGCTCAACTCTTAAGGATTGCATCAACTTTCGAAAAGTCGCACCTATAAAATGTGTACCATTATTAGAAATAAGTGCATGAGGCACACAAAACGTGTTTACAATTTGTTGTTGAACAAATCGTGCAATGATAGATGATGTATAGTCAGTAACAGCAGCTAATTCTGCCCATTTTGCAAAATAATCAATAGCAACAATAATGTATGCTTTTCCATTGGACATCGGTGTAATAGGCCCCATAAAATCAATACACCATACGTTGAAGGGTTCTAAGGGTTGAATCCATTGTTGTGGATCCTCCATTCTAGCAGTCATTCCTCCATCACGTTGGCAACACTCACAAGATTGGACAAAATGATGGGCATCTCGAAATAATGTAGGCCAATAATATCCTGCAAGCAAGTTTTTAATGGTTATTCATCTCCTAGTGTAATGACCCCCACAAGGGCCCTCATGAACATCTTGGAGAACTCGCAATTGATTTGCATTGGGAACACACCATTGGACCAAGCCATCGGAACACACCTTGTAAAGGTGTCCATTGATTTTAATGAAATGTTTAACTTGGTGGAAAAACTGTTGTTTCTTTCTAACATCTAGCCCTTGTGGTGTTTCTTATGTGAGAAGATAAGTACGAATGCTACTATACCAATTTGTATCTATGGGTGATTGATTGTTTATTACACCTGCAAAGAGGATTTCATTAGGGAAGCGATTAGAAATTGCATATTCATCCTCTTTGTTGTCCCATTGCAACTGAGATAAATGATCAGCAATGTTACGATCTACCATCATGAGATTGAACTCTTACAAGATCACAAGACATCGTATGATGCGAGGGCTCACTATTGGTTTATTCATAAGGAATCGAATCACACTATGATCTATGTGTACAAATACCTTATAGCCTAATACATAGTGCCTAAATTTCTCTAGTGCAAACACCACAACTATTAACTATTTTTCTGTTGTGGTATAGTTGAGTTGTGCACCAACAATGCTTCGACTTGCATAGTGAATATAATAGGGACGTTTTTGGTCATCTAATTGTGTAAGTATAGCTCTTAAAGTAAAATTGGATGTGTTAGTCATTATATGGAACAATCTGGACCAGTCAAGAGCTTGTAGAATGGGTGTTTCTATGAGCTTCTACTTTGAGGTTTGGAAAGTTAACTCACATTCCTCGGTCCATTCAAAGGGTACATCCTTTTTCGTTAATTCTACCAGCGATTTTGCAATCTTTGAAAAGTTCTTAATGAAATATCTATAATAGCCAATATGTCCAAGGAATGGTTGGACATCTTTTACAGTTTCAAGTTGACGAGTGATTCCTTGGATGACTTTAATTTTTTCAAGATCTACCTCTATCCTTGTTTGTGAAATTTTATGCCCTAATACAATGTCCTCTTGGACCATTAAGTGGCTTTTCTACCAATTGAGCCTTAGTTTGGTTTCAACACATCATTTCAGCACTTGCTCTAATCGGTCCAATGCTTGTTTAATGTCCACTCTGTAGGTGGAGAAATCGTCCATAAAAAACTCCACACCATTCCCTATTTGCTACTGAAACATACTAAGAACCAAACTTTGAAATGTTGTTGGAGCATTGCACAAGCCAAATGGCATTTTTCTATATGCAAATGTCCCCCAAGGATTCATAAATGTAGCTTTGGCTTGGTCTTCTAGTCCTATTTGGATTTGATTGTACCCACTGTAACCATCTAGAAAACTATAATAACAATGTCTTGCAATGGTATCTAAGACTTGTTCAACAAATGGTAATGGAAAATGATCTTTACATGTTGCCATGTTTAATAGCCTAAAGTCTATACACACCCTCCATTTATCAAAATTTTTAGGCACAATGACTAATGGACTAACCCATTCACTGTCAGCAATGAGGTAGATGAACCCAGCCTTCAGAACTTGTTCAATTTCTTCCTTAACTACTTGCTTAAGCTTTGGGTTCAATCATCTTTGCAGTTGTCATCAAAGCTTCATAGAGGGATTAGTGTAAATTCTATGTTGGCATATCCTAGGATCTATTTTGATTAATTTGGGATATGACCAAGAAAAGGCTTTTGACCATTTTTTTACCATCTTTAGCAGTCCTTCTTTTTGTTGAGGAGAAAGCTTAGCATCAATGATTATCAATTTTCCATTCTTGATACCAATGGGCAATGATTTTAATTCAAGAGGCTCTTACTTAAACTCACCAGGGATTTCCAACTTCCCCCAGTTGATATCTTTGGTGTCAGTACTTGGAAGTTGGTGATGGACTTGCTTTAATGCATCTATGCTATTGATATAGGCACAAGTCAAGCTCTTAGTTGGTTCCATGCATAAAGTTGAATTGCTCTCTAGGTTAGCTATCAGCCACTGGGTGCCTTCCTATCTTATGGTTGCTACATATAGGCATCTTTGTATGTTAGATACTTGTGCACACTAGTTACATGCAGGCAATGTTGAGTGTTGTACAAACTAGGACTTCTGCACGTAGTTACACTCTGTGTCACTGTGTACAATGCATGGAACTTTCTTCTTCTCGATCTTCCCAAACACATTTTCTGTTAATATCTCTAGGGAAAGATCATGTATTCCTAGGCATGCATCAGTTGTACTTAGCCATGCTTTTCCCATTATGATTGGGAAGTCCCCCTTGCAGTTGTTGACTTGGATCACTAGGAAATCAACTAGATACAACCACCCACAAATAGTGGTGATAATTTCCTCTACTAGTCCCAATGGAACAAGGATGGATTGGTTAGCCAACTCTAAATGAATGTTACTCTTCTTTAGCAGAGGTAGGTTCCAGGCTTTATACATTTCTTGGGAGATCAAATTAACACCATAACCTGAATCCAAAAGAGCTTTATAATGCTCATTTCCAGCAATTTGCAAATAAATAAGAGGACTTTCAGGATCAGAAAATTTCCTACGAAGATGGCCAAATTTAATCCAATCAGTGATGGCATGAGTTAACATGACAATGTGTGTTGAGTGTGTTTTTTAATTTGAAGGAAGCTCCAAAGATTCAAACGAGGATGAGGCATTTGGATAATTAGCCACTTGTGGTTATAAGGACTTGGTTGGACTATTGGTTCTAAAGAAAGGTCTCTTCTTTGATTGGTTGTCTGAACTAATAGTAGGTTGAAGATTGATAGCCCTTGTAGTGTTACGTTACTGCAGCTGGGTAGGAAGCTCACCTTGCATAGTTGGAGCAAGTGGTAATGGAGCTAAGGGTGGAAGAGATGCAGATAGATGAGCAGGGTAGTACATATGTGGAGCATCACCCCTAGAAGAAGAAGAAGTTCTATAGTACTCAGGCATCTGGTAGTAAGGTTGAAGAGCAACATGACTAGTAGAGTCACATGGAGAGATCAGTTGTTGAACGTAACACCCATATGGATCAAGTTGATGGTAAGGGTACTGTTGACATGGTAGTGGAATTTCCCATGATTGTGGGTGTTACCACTGTTGATAGTATTCATTCAGTTGTGGTGGAGCTCCACTCAGATAATATGTTAAGGGTTGGTGAAACTTCCTTGGGTTACCTTGAGGATAAGGTAACCTTCTAGGTGTTTGTTTTCTATTTAGTTCATACACCCTAGACTCTTGCAGATGTGACATCCCAGACTCTTGCAGATGTGACACTATTGGGAAACATCCCTTAGGATGGTCATATTGGAAAATCTCACATTCGCCATCATTTTTTATGTCTGAATCCACAACCTCTTCAATGATGGCAACCTTGCCCTTACCCTTGTTACGTGCATACTCAGCTTCTTTCTTTTTCCTTCTCTCTTAGTCACTACTTTGTTCTCTAGACTCTTTTGCTATTTTTAGGATAGTTTGAAATTTGTTGTCTAAGGAGTTCTACATTTGATCCATCTTTGCTGATACTGCTAATGCAAATTTTTGAATGAGCAAAGTCTTTGTATTCACCATCTCTTCAAGTGGTGACTCTTCTTCATCTTCCCAAAATCTAACTTCCTTCTTTCAAAGGGAAGGATCTCTATTGTACTCCTCCATACTTTCTCTTTTCCTGAACTCATCTTCCTCCTTGGCAACTAGCTGCAACAATCTTTGTATTTGATGGGCTCTGAGGTCAAATAGCCTTCCTTAGGCATAAGTCCCAAGGGTTCTTCGCATTTTGTACTTAAGCCCATCTACGAGATGGCATAGTTATTCCTTCTGTGAGTAACCATGGCTAGGGCAACAATATAATAATGAATAATATTAGCCAATGATAGCATCCAAGGGTTTGTGTCCTCCTTGTTTTCATTGTTGGATTTGCTTATGTAGGTTAGACACTTGGGAGTACGTTTGATACTTATCATTGAATAGCGCCAACATGGTACTCCATCGACGAATGGATTCTGATTCTAACAACCAGTACCAGCTTTTTGCTTCCTTGATTAGTGTCCATGGAAATAACTTTAGCTTTTTCCACTTTTTTTCTATATTCTACAAGGCATATGCATCATGGAATGCTTGTAAATGGTTTTGAGGATCAACATTGTATTCCCCTTCAAATTGTGGGATGTTATTCATGTCTAGTCTTTTGATCCTACTATCTTTCTGGTGCCTTATTGGAATCCTAACAACCTCTACTATATTTAACATACTTTGGGTGGCAAGTAGGGGTTCATCATGATTAGGCTACCTATGGTGTCTATGATGCCTATGTTGTTTCCTACTCTTCCTTCTTTCATGGTGTGTCTCTCTAAAATGCCCTCACCCCCTTTCTCTACTATTTTTTCAGTGATTTCTATTTCACCTACCATTGTCCTCATGGCCTTTCCCTCTACGACTATGTTTAGATCCTGAAGGAGAGGAGGAAGAAGATGATGAAGGTGAAGAGGAAGGAGGACTAGCACCATGTTGGCACCTACCACCTTCTCTTTGGTGGTCACAGCCTTGGTCGTAGTTACAATCATAATGTTCATCATTATCATGTGTTCGTGTTTCTTTTCCAAACCCTTTGTGTTCATTGGTACTAGAACCTGGGTTATGAATAGTTGAGTGAAGATTCTAATACCCAACTCCTTGACCGAAGTTAAAGAGAGGAACATTATTTTGTGGAAAACCTCCCGAGACAAGTTCACCACCGTCGTTTTTACTTAGGACATACAAGACATCTTGAGACCACTTCCCCTTCACGAATTCGTAATGTCTCTCCTATTGTAGATCCCTCTAGCATTGTGCCTCTGTGGGTCGATAATCTCTTGAATCTTATTCATGCACAATGTACTTTAACCATAAGTGCTACATACCAATTCATGTAAGAGCACGAAGAAGCATGCCTAGGATTGAGTGATCGACAGGTAACACCATGTTACCTTCTAAATCATGCCATCGCAGCTGTTCATCTTGGTGGAGGATAAAGGTAAAGTCTAGTACATACTCATTAGGATGAGCGTATACCATGCAAAACTGTTGGGGCACTGGTGGATCATCTTGTGCACCCTGCCTCTGATTATTCATGGTATCAGACCTAGTCAGTGAAGCACTCTTATAAGAAGAAGGAGACATGATTGATTACTTAGTGTGCAATACTCTTTTCTAGTGATTGTAGGATAGTTAACCTTAATGGTTAGTTCCAACGATGGAAGGATTTCCTACATTCTAATCAGTGCACAAACAACAAAATCCTTGACAATGGTGCCAATGATGAGTAGCAAGATACCCCTACACCCAACCATATGAATATGAGCATTCACACGTGATTTGATCGAACTTTGAGGATTAAGTGCTTATGCACCTACACAAAACAAGGATGAGTTATGCAATTGTTATCTTCCCAAGCTTACTTGTAAGGCATAATTGTATGGTTAAGTAAACTCGAGGTATATGATCTTTTTATGTTCTTTATATTTTCTATCTTGGTCTCCTAAGTGTGTGAAATGAAAAGACTTAGTTAACTAATGGGTTTTTGTAACTCTAATATTAATCGAATCCTAACACCAGCATCCGTTCCCACTCTCCAAACACATCCTAAACTAGTGTAACACTATTGGGATTACTAAAGGCTAGTTGTTACTGGGTTATCAAGTGTTCCACGTATTCTCGAGGTGGTCATGCTAAGTGTGCTAATTCATTGATAATTAATAATTCTATAGAAATAACATTGATTAACTAATGATAGCATCAAATAACAATAAATAACATTAAATGCAATAGTTAAGCTATTCTAAATGTTGCAAGGTTTATCACAAAGTTTGTCTTTATTTCTGGACACAAGGTGTGCTCAGGTACACAATGCTCGAATAAAGATCTGTTCACTCTATAACTCCTACTACGGGCACTCAGAAATAATTCTAACTCTGGAAGAGAAAAATTGCAAGAGTTTGGCTAAAGGACTGAAAAATACTATGCAAAACCAAGCATCCCTATCTCTTATTTATAAACAACGAGACAGGCTCTGACATCGCGTGTCCAATGTCGAGGATCCAATGTCACTTGGTTGATCCGATATCGTGTATTTGATATCGGATCGCTTATTTGGTAACTCATCAGTAGTTCATATAGTTGACCTGGGGCACACATCCCTAAGGTTTCCTTTATTTCATTATGGAGCCCATCCATGATGTGATACATTAGCCTTTCCTTGGAGAACCAATGGCCTAGGCAGTTCTTTAATAACAAGTAATATCTTTCTAAGACCATGGCTAAGGGTTCATGTGGCCCTTATTTCCACTCTTGGATTTGTCTCCTAAAGGCTAACACTCTTGCATAGGTTTGATATCTTTCATTGAAGAGTTCTACCATTGTGGACCAATGGTGAATTGATTTTAGCTTTAAATACATGTACCATACTTTTGCTTAGCCCAAAAGTATCATAGAAAAGAGCTTAAGTCTTTGCCATCCATTATCAATGTTGTTCCATGCACAGGCATCATAGTAGGCTTGTAAATGGTGTTGTAGATCTAAATCATAGCCTTCTAAGAACTTGGGAAAGTTTTTTAAATCAAGCCTGGGTAGATGGCTTTTCTTGCAATGCCTATAGGATATTTCAATAGCCTCTATTATATGCATTAGGCTCTTAGTGGCCAACATGGGTTCATCGTCACTAAATAGGTTGTAAGTTCATGAGTCAAGATGATGTTGCCTATGTTCATGTTGGCATTCTTGATTTTGCCTGTGGGTTCGATTTTTATTGCTATGTTGACCCCTTGAGGAATAGTCATCCATGTCACAACCTAACATTGAAAGAGCAGAGGAAGAGAGAGAATTGGAAGACTCATCATGACTTTGGTAAGTCTCCCAATCATCCCTTGATGTACTCTTGCTAACCATTAAGAAGGTCCTAGGCCTTATGGGCCCCCTCATTCTATGGGATGTCCCATCTTCACTAGAGGTGTCTGAGTTAGATGACAAGAGTCCTTGAGTATGGTTGGGGTGTCCATGAACATATGAAACACTTGCATAAGATTGCGTACTCCAAACTTCTTCTTCATCATAAACTTTTTTGGTTCTCCAATGAATTGCCCCACTAGTTGTTGCGTTATCGTTGTCCTGTGAGAGAGACATTGTTGTGAATTATGTGTGACTTAATTGAAATTAATTTCTTTTGTCTAAAAGATATATCGTTAATACCTTGTTATAGTGATCTTATATGATATAGCTGATCTAGATAACTAGCACCATCCCAGGTAGTGGTCCCAATGATGAGTGGTGAGGTACCCCTATGCTCAACCATACAAATACGAGCATGTACACGTGATCTGATCAAACTCCATGAATGGACTAGTTGTGGCACCTAGATAGTTATACATTGATTGTAGTTTGCTATCTTCCCATGTGGACTAGTATTTTCTTTGTCACGTATGGTGTAGTCTAGAGTGAGGTGTATGATGTGATTTCTAATATATGCTACTCTTAAAGACAATGAGAAATAACTTGATTAAGCTAATAGAAAATAGGAAATAAAATCTAAGCTAGTCTGAGTGTGATGAGAATTTTAACTTAATCTTCTGTACACATCTTAGACTTTGTGTACTACTTCTGGGATTACCAAGCGCACATCACTTGAAGCACTGCTTGATACACCACTGGGTTACCATGTAGTTAGATTTAATGTTCATGATTAAGACATACTCATTCCATGTTAACAATAGAAAGTGTAAATGACAATAAAGGAAATATTAACTTGAAAAACATCAATAAATAATTAACAATTAAAATAAGTAAAAGCTAAGTGAATGCTGCAATGATGGACTAATCTCGATCTTTATTGCTGGTTGTGTGCGTGTTCAAGTACGTCACACTTGAACAAAGGTTCCATACAATTACAAACATCACATTGTGGGCATGAACTTGGAAAAGGAACTGAAAACTAACTAAAAATTAACAAAAAAACTTGACTTAAAGACTTACCTAAAAGACTCCTTCACTGTGTGCCTGAATGCTATATTTATAGGCTAACACAAGAATTACGATATCGTGTATATGATATTGTATCTAGGCTACGATAGTGCATGCCCAATATCGTGTACCCCATATCGGGGCCTAGGAAACTGCGATTGATCAGTAAGTATAGATAGTCCTACAACCAATGGTACTATGCTAGTGGGACTTCTTATCAAACTCAAGACTACTATTAGCACAATTGCAAAACTCATAATTGTGAGAAATGCCATCAAGAAACTAGAAATGCTCCTATTGCTAGATGGACTCTTATGGACACTATGTTCAACAACTTGTTTCTCTAAATGGTTCTACTTCCCATACCTTATATCACTCCTACTACACTACTGAATATCACCTACCTACAACATCTCTTATGGGATCACCATCTCATGCCTCTTATCATCAATCACATCCTCAATACTCTCATACTTTCCTCCAACATATGTCACCACCAACAATGCAAGAAGGATTGTCACCACAACCTTAATAGAAGAATGCAACTTGTGTTGTAAACATACAAAAGGATAATAATGCTAGTAGCCCTAAAGAAAAGTATTGGAAATGTCCTTTCTTTAGGATAGTTTCCACACAAGTGAATAGAACTAGTAAACCTACTAGCTCATTAAGACTAGCACAAGGCCAATCTAGTACAACATCCTTCCTCACAAAAATAATGTCTTCTAATCATATGCAAAAGCCAATGAACATTATCACTTCAACACAAAACATAAAATATGAAGCTATCAATATGGAGAGATAGAAAATTTCATACATTATTAATAATGATAAAGGGTGCAGTTGTGGGTCAAAATTTCAAAGTATTAACACGATCTTTATACCAACCCACAAAAAACTTGAGGAATGATGAATCGTGGTTTGCCAGACCCTAATATAAGGTACACGATATCATGATTCTTGTGTTGGCCTATAAATATAGTATTCAGGTGCATAGTAAGGACATTAGAATAGTTAGTATAATAGTTAGTTGATATTTTGGAGTCAGTCTTTTAGTTAGTTTTTAGTTTTTAGTTCTTTTCCTAATGCATGCCTGCAATGTGATGCTTGTAATTGTACGGAACCTTTGTTCGAGTGTGAAGTACTTGGACATGTACACCATCGACAATAAAGATCGAGGTTACTTCATCATTGTAGCATTCACTTAGCTTTTAATTTTTTAAAATTATTTATCACTTATTGTTGTTTTCTTAGTTAATATTTATTTTATTGTCATTTACTATTCCTATTGTTAACACAGAATGAGTATGCCTTAATCACGAACAATTAAGTATAACTACGTGATAACCCAGTAGCGTATCAAGTAGTGCTTGAGTGATGTGTGCTTGGTAATCCCAAAAGTAGTACACAAAGTCCAAGATGTGTGTGGATGATTAAGGACGGATGCTCATCGCACTTAGGCTAGCTTAGAACTTATTTCCTATTGCTCATTAGCTTAATTAAGATATCACTTATTGTCCTTAAGAGTAGCATAGTAGTAGGGATCATATCATACACCTCACTCTAGACTAAACCATACGTGACAAAGAAAATACTAGTCTGAGTGGAAAGATAGCAAATTGTGATCAACGTATAACTATCTAGGTGCTACAACTAGTACATTTGCGGAGTTCGACTAGATCACGCATACATGTTCTTATTCGTATGGTTGAGCGTAGGGGTACCTCTTCACTCATCATTAGTGTCATTGCCAAGGATGGTGCTAGTTATCGAGATTAGTTATATCATACAAGATCACTATAACAAGACATTAATGATATATCCTTTAGATAGAGAAATTAAATTTAGTTAAGTCACACACATTTCATGACAATGTATCTTTCACAAGACAATGATAATGCAACATCTAGCAAGGCAATTCATTGAAGAACCAACAAAATTTATGATGAAGAAGAAGTTTGGAGTACTCAATCTTATGCAGGAGTTTCATATGTTCATAAACACCCTAATGATACTCAAGGACTTTTGTCATCCAACTTAGACACCTATAGTGAAGATGGGACATCCCCTAGAGTGAGGGGGCTTGTAAGGACTAGGACCTTCTCAATGGTTAGCAAGAGTACATTAAGGGATGATTGGGAGACTTACAAAAGTCATGAAGAGTCTTCCAATTCCCTCTCTTCCTCTACTCTGTCAACATTGGGGTGTGATGTGGATGACTATTCCTTAAGGGGTTAACGTAGAAATAAAAATCAAACCCATGGAAAAAATTAAGAATTCTAAATGAATAGAGACAACATTATCTTAACTTATGAACTTACAACCTATTTAGTGATGATGAACCCCTACTGGCCACTAAAAGCCTAATGCATATAACAGAGGCTATTCAAATATCCTATAGGCATCGCAAGAAAAGCTATCTACACAACCTTGATTTAAACAACTTTCTCAAGTTCTCAGAAGGCTATGATTTAGATTTGCAACACCATTTACAAGTCTTCTATGATGCCTGTGCATGGAACAACATTGATAATGGGTGGCAAAGACTTAAGCTCTTCCCTATGACACTTGTGGGCTAAGCAAAAGTATGGTATAGGTCTTTAAAGCTAAAATAAATTCATCGTTGGCCCACAATCATAGAACACTTCAATGAAAGATATCAAAGCTATGAAAGAGTGTCAGCCTTGAGGAGACAAATCCAAGAGTGGAAATAAGGGTCACATGAACCCTTAGACATGGCCTTAGAAAGATATTACTTGCTATTAAACAACTGCCCAAGCCATGGGTTCTCTGAGGAAAGGCTAATGTATCACATCATGGATGGGCTTTGTAATGAAACAAGGGAAACCTTATGGATGTATGCTCCAGGTCAACTATATGAACTACGAACCCACCAATTTTAAGAGCTTATTAAGCAGGTAGTAAAAGAAGAAGGAGAAATAGCCAAATGGGAGAATGTTGAAAAATCTTAATTGGACTTAACTCTTAGAGTAACAAATGTCCATAATCATGAAGAGGAGAAATCAACTCACCTTGAGGAGGTGGAACCATCCCCATCTTTGCCAATACTAAAATCACTAGATGAAATCAAGGCAAATATCAATAAGATGACAGAATGGGTACATGAAAAATGCAAAGACTATGCAAACATTATTAGGGGTAGAACCACACAAGATCACTTTGACAACCAGAACAAACAGATGATGCCAAATCAAGAAATAGGATAGAACACCATTCAACAATTGGAAAGAAGGGTTAAAGGAAATAAGGATAAGGGGCCAACTACAAATTAGAAGTATCAATGTGATGTTTGCTTGTACGATCACCCCAAAGGCCAATGCTGAATCTTGTCACATCTACATGAGCATTGGGGAAGAATGCCACATCTAGATTTCGTACAAAAGCACTATGCTCAATTGCAGTGGCAAAACCCCCAATCATGGGGGAGACCATCACCAAACTAGCCTCACCCTTCGTATGCCCTGACACCAAGTGCTTATTATGTTCAGCACCTTGTTTCTCCAACTAGATCAACATCTTCTACTTCACCTCATTGTTATCATTCTCCTGAGTATCATCAACCCATGTCCTCTCCCATGGGTTCACCACCTTATGTTCCTTACACTACTCCTTGCCCTCAATATTCTCATCCTTTACCTCCTTCTACATCGCCACTAGTTGTACCAGAAGGTTCTGCACCATAACACCAACCAACAAACATTACTTGTGCTACTACTATCAACATTAGTAGGATTCCTCCACAATGTTGGACTTATCCTTTCTTTAGGTATGGCCATAGAAAGAGATAGCATGGTTCTGAAACCACTGCATCCTCCAACTTAGCACAAGCCCAGCACTGTGATACACCTTCCTCTTCAAACTCAACACCTCTTGTTACCTTATCCAGGCCACCAATTAACACTCCAATAACTAGGTGGCCTAATGAATATAACAACATGGAGAGACATATCAATCCTTGCATACCATCTTATGGTCATGGGTGCCATAGTGGATTAGCCTCTTATCACATGACCACATCTTATAATTTTCCCCACTATGCCTACTTTAATAAAGTATGTAAACCCTAATTTGGGAACATTCCTGCCACCACTCCAAAAGACACCTAGTGGTTTGGATATGACCAAACCCCAATATTTCCAACATGCATGGATCCAAACTTTCCATTTATTAATTCTCGCCATGATCAAAGGTTTTGTTATGGGGGATACCCCCATTCTAACAAGCAAAATTAGTGAATTTTTTTTCTTTTCTTTGGTTTTACAAATTTTTTGTTTTTCAATTTTTCATCTTTCAATTTGTTATTTTATATTGTTAAGGGTGATCTCATCTATGAATAAAATACTCAGTGACCTATTAGTTGAGGTTTTGTTCTATGCTATCGAGTCACAAGGGACTAATTATTTGGATAGTGAGCCCAAAATACTCAGTAGGGATTTGTGTATTCTCATTGGTAATATTTGTATGTGCTATCATGTAGCTTGGTTGTACTAAGATCCTTGTAGATCTAACAAACAATGGGAGTAACAGTTTTAATAAAGGCACTCAATAAAGAAACTCAATACTGTTCTAGAGGATTCCTCTGGAAAGAAATACACCCATGCCTGAAGGTTGGCAGCTTCTTTGGATCACCTTTGGGAAAGACAAAGTGCAAAAAGCAGCCAAAAGAAGAAAAAGACAAGGAGAAAAAAAAGTAAGAAGAAAAGTAAGAAATGAAGCAGAAAAGAGAAGGCCAAGAAAAACGTGGCATAGACAAATTTGAATCACTCTTCCCTTGCGCAAAATGCCAAGTGATCATATGCCTTGCCATCATGATGCTCTTATGGTTGTCTATTATCAGGATGAAATTATGCGATATCATTAATTAAAGGTATGGACTTGGTTTTGATCTTGGATCGAAGGGCTAATGGTACTTTAATCACACACAACACTTAGGATTCATTGTGCCCAAGATAAGTTACCTCACATCCCAATCTTTGCAATCCTTTCTATAATTCATCTCATCTCACTATCTAAGTACTTCTAACTTGTGTCTTGTGTGGCATAGAATTCATACCTCATAATAGTGGTATTTAGCATGTGTGTCTTTTGTTGTACAAGTGCAGGTTGCATTTAACCCTTCTAGTGCCTATGGACATTTTAAGGCATGGTTACGCAAGGGCATAATAGGTTGGAACCTACTTTGGGAAGGACCCACTTGTGTGTCTTTTGTAATTTGTACTTGCTGCACACCACCACATCATCTTCTACCCTCAGAGTACTCCATTGCCAAATCTATTCTTTCCTTTGTCATCATTTTAACTGAACATTCCTTAGAACCACTACATGTCCTTTTTCCTCACCCTTTTCAAAGAACTTCATTGTATAACTCCACTCCATTATATTTTCGGTGCCTTAATTTGCACTTGATATTACCCAAAACCTTTCAGATCTACCTCAAATCCTTTATTTTTGGTCATAAAAACTTGAAAAATCATCAATTTTACTAAGTATCCTATCTTGGATAGGATGCATATCGAGTACCTAGTATGGGTCCAACGTGATATCGGGTACGCGATATCGCATACGCAATATCACATCTCTAAAAACTATATACATGGGGCCCCAACACAGTACAAAAGTCATTTTCAATAGTTGATGTGGGGGAGTTATTCAAATTTTCTTCCATGATTTTTAGCGATTTGAGAATCTAAATTCAACCATTAATATTTTTCTCTTTGACACTCTGATCTCTTTTCTGATTGAACCTAATTAAACCTAAAGTGTTTAACTTAGTCATGGGGGAGGGGTATGGTAGAATTTGTGCATAACTTTTTCAAAATTTGCTATCGCCTGAAGGATATCATAGGGGTAGTAATATTAAAAAATTCATGCCAAACTAATTTTCTCCCTTCACCCAAGTTATCTAAGCTATTATATGAGTTACCTAAATAGATCAAGTTCAACATTAAACTTTTAGGGTAGCCTCCTTGAAAAATTTTTAACTCTAGAATCATACTAAGCAAAGAATTAAACATTTATTAAATGTAATGAGTAAGGTATAAGATAACCAAATTTGTTTAAATAACCTTACTAACAATCGATCTTTGTGTGATTTTAGATGGGCCCTAAAAGAGGATAGTAGGGAGGACCTTCTCAAGGTGCAACTAAGCATCCAAGAAGAGGTAGAGGCCAAGGACCTCATGCAAAACATGCAGAATAGGAGGCACAATCATTCAGCATCCATAAGGAAACCCTTGTCACTGCACAATCTAGCTAAGTAGAAGGTGGAGAGGTCAGGGTACTAGAACAAGGACAACACCTCATGTTATCCCCAAAATGTGTTTAAGCCATTTGGGAAAGGTCCACATCCTTTGCCATGGTTGTGGAACTTAATTTTGGGCCTTTTACCGAATTCACCCCTAAACTAGTCAAGGACCTACTTAAGGGATCTCCACTATGGCCTATACTCTAGAAGAGTGGAGAAAGGTATTTGGGTGAAACATATCAATTTTGGCACAATAAAGAAGAAGGCACCACCATTGATATTGGTGGAATTTTAGTAGATTTCTCCACAAAGGCCATTGCAAAAGTTCTAAATCTTCCAAATAGAGGGCCTAAAGTTGCTCATTTGTCCACTCGCTCTAACGCAGATGCAAGAAAAGTATGGTTAAAAAGGACGTATGGCAAAGAAGACAAGACATATGGAGAATTAACCCTTGAAAAGAGAATTTACTTTTAAATTAGCACCTATCATATTTTCTCAACAAAGGGGTTACATAGAATTTCCACCTATGTGGTAAGAGGATGTGCAATTTTGATGGGCAAGGCTGATGCCAATTTGCCCCATCTATATTTAATAGAAATATTAAGGTAGTTTGAACAATAGAAGACAGGAAAGTTTGCACTACCCTTTCCATGTCTAATTAGGAAGTTTTGTTGGCATGCTGGAATTCTGGGGTACACCAATGACATGCTTCATATGTTGAATTACTCAAGCGACTAGTACTAGGAAAAGATGTTGGTGAGATGTTGGAGCCTAAACAAGAACAAACAATCAAGCCCACTACATCTCAAACGACAAGGCCTAGCCAACTTACAGACATAAGGCTCAGCCAACAACAAGAAGTAAGGCCTAGCACGTAGCCCACAAGCTAGCAAGACCAGCAACCACCACCACCATTGCAAGATTATCGATTTTTGATAAGCCATCTCAGAGCCATTGCAGAGATGGTCAATTGGAGAAGCAAGGATGATGCAAATATCTTCAAGGTGATCAATGATGTTGTACATCCTATCATATCAATTGATCCTACAAGGGGTGAGGTCTTAATTCAAATAGGAGGAGGGGAATCACACTAGTCACAACAAATCTCTGGAAATGCTGCATCATTCCAAGTATAATTAGAAATTGGTATAGGTGCCACAATGGTGGTCATTCAACACCAAGATGCAACTAGAGCAATAAAGGTGGTTGCGGATCACATTAAAGAATTGTTTAACATCCTTGTTGTGCCATCAGTAGATTTCACAAGAGCACGTGATGCTCAAGTTCTAGTCGATACCTTAATGACTCTTGTAGAACATGAGGATGCTTTGGATCGCTTACTGCAAATAGGACAAGTAATGACATCCCTGTTTGACATCCCTCAAGATGTCACAATGGCACAATCAAACCTCATTTCCACTAAAGGAAAGCTAATCATGGCTGAGGTTAGGGCTAAACACAGAAAAGATGAGTTGTAAAGACTCCAAGAAAAGTTTGTTGCCCTACAAGCTGAATGATAGGATCTGTTCCAACTTGTTGTAGCCGATCAATTAGAATCATTTATAATAAAGTAGTTAAATGAATTGTTAGTGGAGAATAAAAAGGTGGCAATGGAAAAAGAGAAGGCTGATTGGGATGCTTCAAAAGCACAAGCTCAGACATATGCACATTTTAAAGCTTTCAAGACCTTACAAGAAGAGAATAAACTCCTTGCAACCAAAAATTTTCAGTTGATGATAGTTGAAAAATAGAAGAACATTCTTGAAGAAAGTTTCCAACAAATGCGAGATTAACTAATAAGAGTCAACCAAGATATAAGTCACTTAGCCAGAGAAAATAGAATCCTCTTAATGGAGGAGGTATGTGTTATCTACACAAGATGGCCATTGAAATAAGTGCATGGAAAAATGAGGCTAAGATGTGTGAAATATTAAAGGAGAACTTCTATGACTAGGTGGGAATGTATAAGGAAATCATTGAAAAAGAGATTCATATGGCTAAGGATCACATTAATTCTTTCAGTGTTCAACACACTGATTAGCAAGTCGTACTAGATACTTATGCCTTCGCCCACCAAGCAGAATTGAAAAGTTGAGACCTATAGATCCAAGATCTCACAGAATACATGGAGTTGGCAAATTTTCAGTATGCCAACTTGACCATGTTAATAGTAGGGTGCCCCAGAACTAAGCTCGAGAAGCAAGTAGCTACCACCTATGCTAAATATGAGATAGAGTTTGTGGAACATGAAGATATTGCAAAGACTAGAGGTAGAAAACTCTAAAGTAGAGGTGGTAAAGGCTAGCTACGAAGGCCAAAAAGACATGGTAGTAGAATTGGCTTGATGGCTTACGAATTATCAAGAACTCAAAGATAAAGCTAAAGCCTATGAGGAGGAATGACAACTATTTGTGACATGGTATGTCAAAGCCAATCAAATGTTCCCACAACTGCTGTGCCCATGGGAAGTGTCGACTCCATCAAACATTAGAACATTAGCATAGACAACATGTGATCCTCGAATAGAAGAGGAAAAAATTCAGGTGCTTTTTCAAAGATATCCATTTCAGAAGCCTAGAGCACAAGATAAAGGAAAGAAGCCCATCAAGGAGCCACTACCATCAAGAACCACATGAGTTTCACAAATTTTATATTTTGTGTTGGTGTTCAAATTTTGTTTTATCTAGTCCCACACTGCAGCATGAAATAATCCATAGTCATTCAATAATCCCATACTTATCCACTATTTGTAATTAAATGAACTTGTTCCTCATTTTGTTTGACTCAAGGATGAGTTTTTATTCAGTCATAGGGGTATGATGAATCATGGTTTGCCAGGCCCTGATATCGGGTACATGATATCACAGCCTGGATATGATATCACATACACAATATCACGATTCCTGTGTTGGCCTATAAATATAGCACTCAGGCACACAACAAGGACATTAGAATAGTTAGTACAATAGTTAGTCGATCTTTTGGAGTTAGTCTATTAGTCAGTTTTTAGTTTTCAGTTCTTTTCCCAGTGCAAGCCCATAGTGTGATGCTTATAATTGTACAAAACCTTTGTTCGAGTGTGACATACTTGGACATACACACAATTGACAATAAAGATTGAGATTACTCCATCATTGTAGCAGTCACTTAGCTTTTAATTTATTTTAATTATTTATCACTTATTGTTATTTTCTTAGTTAATATTTCTTTTATTGTCATTTACTATTCTTATTGTTAATGTGGAATGAGTACAACTTAATCACGAACATTTAAGTGTGGCTACGTGGTAACCCAGTAGCATATCAAGTAGTGCTTGAGTGATGTGCGCTTGATAATTCCAAAAGTAGTACACAAAGTCCAAGATGTGTGTGGATGATTAAGGACAAATGCTCATCACACTTAGGCTCACTTAGACCTTATTTCCTATTGCTCATTAGCTTAATTAAGATATCACTTATTGTCCTTAAGAGTAGCATAGTAGTAGGGATCATATCATACACCTCACTCTGGACTAAACCATGCGCGATAAAGCAAATACTATTTTGAGTGGGAAGATAGTGAACTATGATCAATGTATAATTTTCTAGGTGCTACAACTAGTCCATCCGCGAAGTTCAATTGGATCATGCGTACACACTCGTATTCGTATGGTTGCACACAGGGGTACCTCGCTGCTCATCAAGGAACAAGTGTGTGTGCAAAACTAATTCTACATAGTAGCTACTAAACCAAAAGATACCCAATGGCTTGAGAATAAAAATATGAAACCATTCAAACGATGCATGGAAACATCTAATTCACTTATTAGTTCTAGTTTTAAGAAAATGAACCAAACACAAAACTTAGAGAAGGACATCTTACAATCTAACTATACATCAAAAGATGATTTTACACAAGAAGATCCAAGAATTAAAATAGAAAATCAAAAAGAGAACATGTTTGGATCCTCTTAAAAAAACTTCTAGTCTAGCTAAAGATATGTCCCCAAATGATCTAAATGTGATTATCATCAATGTTAAATATGCTACCAAGAGAAAAATTAAATAACTAAAGATAATAAATGGAAAACTTATGGTGTATAATCAAGGGAATATGTGGTCCATTTTCTGAATGCTCACCCATGAATTTAGTCTTGGGGAAAAAACCTCATTTTGAATCAAGAACTAATAAGTACATTTTTACTTTTTGTTAAATAGTTTTTTATCATTTTCTTATTTCTTCATAATTTTCCAATTTTTAATATGTTTTCCATTTCCTATTATTTTTGTTTTCTTTATAATTTTTTTCTTGATTCATTTCCTTTATGTTTTATGGATGTCTACTATGTTTTTGTTAATAACAATGTTACCAATCATGATGCAAAAGTCAACACTATGTGTTGAGTCTCTATCCTATACTATCAAGATGATTAGGTAAATAATTGTGTATTGCAATAAGATGACATCATCCATCCCTCCATATCTATAAATAAGAGGTGTTTATGATGAAAGTAGTATGATTATTCTTACACAAAACTAAAATTAACTACTAATCATTGTGCCTTGATGAACATGGGAAAGACCAAGTGAAAATGGAATAGGGTGCAACCTTAAGAGGATTTGTTGAATTTTCTTCTTAGCTTCTTAGGGCCTATAACTTCTTATGGAATGTATCATCACTCCTATCATCAATCAATAAATAGAAATCATGTCTTTGCATGGTGTGGTTCCTATGACAAAAAAAAAAGAAATAAAGAAGGAAAAAAATACAACAAACACAAGAATTCAAAGCGCATCATTTAGACACAATAATGGGCTAGATGCACTAGCTATGGGGCTAGAAAGATATGTTACCCATGCCTAAAGGTACCTCTCTAACTAAGGTCCTCTCTATCTACCTTATTCTCTTTTCTTCTCTTTTTGAAGTAATTTTTATTCTCTGTGATAGTTATGAACTCATGACGGTAAGTAAGAAGGAGTACATCCATGCAAAGCCACTATTAATGGTATGGACTTCATCTTAAACTTGGATGGATAGGTATGATGATCATATTAATCAAAATTGATATAGGAACCTATTATAGACATGGTCAGGCACCTCACGTGCTAATCTCTACAATCCCTTCTCATCCCATTATTCACCTCACCATTACATGTAATCATGAGCCTATTGGTTTTGTATAGTATAGTGCAAGATCCTAACCAAGGTGGTTGTGTGTTGTTTGGAACAAAGGTATGATCTACATTTAACTTTTAACGTACCCACACGCATCTATAGAGGTAGTTATGCAAGGGCATTATGACATAATCCTACTTTGGGAAGGATCCATTTGCATAACTTTTGTTGATCATGGTTGTTGATGAGTTGTTGTCGTTTGACCATGTTGATGCGATCTCATCGACTTGTGGTTTGCCACATCAACGTGTATGCATCAATGCAGTGTCTTGTGTCACCTATATAAATGTGCACACCAACCACATTTATGACATTCAATCATTAGTTGCTATCTAAACTCTTACAATTTTATCTTTCCAAAGTTATAATATTTTCTAAGTGCCTATAGTAGGAGTTGAGAAGTCTATGGATCTTTATTCAAGCATTGATGTAATTGAGCACATTAGTGTGAATGGCAATAAAGACAAGCTTTCTTGATAAACCTTGTAACACTTGGACTTAACTTAATGTTTACTTCATGCATTTATTATTCATGCAATTTACTTTAATTCATTTATGTAATTAGTACACAGCAATTAATTAATGCACATAAGTACAACCACTTCAAACATTCATTAACACATGGTAATCCTAGTAGCACTTACTCTTGGTAACCTAGTAGTGTTGTAATGTGTTTAGCATGTGTACGGAAAGTGGAAATAGATGCTTATGTTAGGATTAACTAAGAATTAGTTAGTTATTAGATCAATTAAACATTTAATTACTTTATTTTAAGCACTTAGGTGAATTAAATGAAAAACATAAAATGATAAAATCATATGCCTCAGTTACACTTAACCATACCTTTCCAATTCATAAGTGAAACTAAGAAGACAACGATCATGTCTGTTAGATTCAGTACCTAGACCCAATGTACTTAGAGAGATAAAGTATATGGAATTCAACTAGATCACTTAGTGAACGTTAGTGATTTATATGGTTGGACACAGGAACTACTCGCTACTCATCATTGGTGTCATTTCCAAGGACTTTAGTTAGCTACGTGTGCTACCTAAAAGTTAGTAAAATTATATAATGACATTGTAATGAATCCTAAAGTCAACATCATTAAGAAAAATAATAACAACCAAAGCACATTATTTTTCTTCTCATCTAATATGGCTTCTTCTAATAGGGGAGATTCTTTCTCACCATATGAAGGTAGTTCCAATTAGCAAAGGTGTGAAGGGTCAAAACCACCTATGGTTCAACAATGTAAAGTGGTCTATATGTAACCATTTATGCATTATGGAAATTTTGAATGTAACCATTTACATGTTACAGAAAGCTTCAATGTAACCATTTACGCATTATGAAAAACAAATGGTTTCAATGTAACTGTTTACGTGTTATGGAAAATAAATAGTTTCAAAATTGAAACCAACTAAATTTGTTGTAATGGTTTCCAAAAAATGGTCTCATATTTTCCATTTAAACCAAAATTTAATCCTTGGTAATTGATTTTTTCTAACCTATAAAATGTTCTTGATGGGAGAATAAATGGTACCAGAAGAAATAAAACTCTTGGTAGTGTTACAGTTTTGGTCCCTATCACAAACACTCAGAGTCTGTATACATGATCATTATTGATCATTAGTGTAATAGAAGAATCCAAAACACTCTTTAAACATGTTCACATAGTTAAAATAAGAGCATCAATGGTTGAAGGTCAGTTTTTAATTTATTTCCACATTTCAGTGATTTTGTGCAATTTGGTTAGATGCACATTTTGATCAATGTTTTATGTTAAATTTTCTTACATTTGGTATCGAAGCACCGAGCTAGGTCTCTATCTTGACGATTAAAACTTGTTTGGATGAAGTTTACATTTTAATCTATGGAATTTTCTATATTGATTCCTTGGAGCACTATTGCATGGTTATTTTCCTTGAATTCCTCCTCTGTTTAACTTATGTTGTATTAATTGTGATGGATTTCCAATCCTCTGAAGTGTACATATGCTAAACAAAATGGGTGGCATAGTTGTAAAGCCTTAGACATACAAAGTTTAGGACTTGGCTTCAATTTTTTTTTAGGATTGGATTTTTCTCCATAGATAAGTAATTAAGATCTTAGAAAAGGAGCCATTTCTTTACATTGAGTTGAGTTGTTTTTGGAGCTTTGAATCATTTCTCCTATAGTCCTTATAGCACTTATAGTTATGTTACAAGTTTTAGTTAAATAATGTACATGTTTTGGATGCTAAGACA
Source organism: Gnetum montanum (assembly GCA_015680685.1). NCBI lineage: Eukaryota > Viridiplantae > Streptophyta > Gnetopsida > Gnetales > Gnetaceae > Gnetum > Gnetum montanum. The sequence continues at coordinate 226,978 of MNCI01004659.1, forward strand.
TGCTGCCATTTTTAGGTTCTCAGCCATACTATAACTGACATGAGGTTTGGCAAGCACATGCATAGTTTCCTTCTAGATAGTTAGCCCAAGGTTCTGAATCAACTTTCATGATGTATAGTTAAGAATTTCATGGATCATGCTAGAAATATGGATGTAACCTACTCGTAGAAATTGGAAAATATTACAAAACAATATTGGATTTACTTTTGGGTGTAGCCTTAACCACACACAAAGTTGCTATTGGACTTTCAATTTTTGAACTTTGAATGAAAAAAACTAAATTACAATTGCTACATTTTTTTGTTTAGTAATCTCAAATGCAACTATTAAGATGTGTACTAAAAGTAAACATTTATTATACTTGGTCTTAGCCTCTTAGGTTCCAAAATCTAGATTAACCATCATATTTGCATTATTTGTGTGGGTATTTGCATGGGAAGTTTAAAATTTGGATGAATCATCATATTTGCAACATTTTCCAAAACAAATATTTTGCCACTAGAATAGAAAAATCTATCACACCAGTGAAGAAATTTTTGTATATATCTATAAAGTGACATATTGATATATGCATAGTTTTTCTACATAAAAAAATTATGACTAGTGATCTATATAATTTTGTATAATTAGAGAGTAGCCACAACATCTTTAATTATGCAAAATTATATATTAAGAGCTTTTGAATCACATATGGTAAATAAACATTAAATTGTTATTAATCATATGTAATATAATAAATTTTATCCCACAAGAATTTAAATTATATTTAATATGATTAATTAAGATGATGTATTAAATTATTTTTCTTAATTCACCCATAGGGATTAAGAAAAGGGATATAATTAAATAGTTTCATTGTAAGGATATATGAACCTATTTGAATTAAAAACTTAGCCCACATGCAATTTTTATGTGATTTGATTCATATTTTTGCATGATTTGCATTGGTAAACATGTCATATAGTATTTTAAGCTTAAATTTATGACATAAGCATGTTTTAATTTACGCAGTAATATAATTTGTGAACTACTTTGATTTTAAATACAACATTCTTATGTTGTCACTTGTTTGTTTTGAATCAAATATGGTTAATGTTGGCCATAACACATGGTGGATTGACTTCAGTTCTATAATCCATGTTATTAATTATTTGTAAGGGGTGCAAAACCTAAGGAAGCTAGTGGGAAGTGAGTTGTGCATATATTCTGGCAACAAGATGTGCTCACATGTGGAGGTGATTAGAACATGAAAATTAGTTTTAAGTAGTGGTTTTGTTATAGAGTTGGGAAAGACATTCTAGATTCTAAGTTTTTTGAGGAATTTAATTTATGTTTCAAGGCTTGTATCATTAGGATTTTCCTTTAATTTTCTAGACACTATATTCAGTTTATATTATAGATTTGAACTTATTGGAAATGGTACATTAACATATGGTCTTTTCAAAATTAGTTTACAAAATGAAACATCTTATACTTCTATGCATGTTCATGATAGTGTTGGCATTAAGAGATGTGTTATGAATGAAGAATCCTCTATGTTGTGGCATCATAGATTAGGACATATCTCTATTAAGAGAATAAAGATATTAGTAAATGATGGAGTACTTAGTACTCTAGATTTTACTGACTTTGACACTTGTACACTTGTATGGACTACATAAAGGGAAAGCAGAGCAATCTGTCAAAGAAAGGTGCCAAGAGGAGTTTAGACATATTAGAGATCATACATATAGATATTTGTAGTTCAGATATGGATGTGTATGGTCAAAAGTATTTCATTACTTTTATTGATGATTACTCATAATATATGTATCTCTACCTACTTCATAACAAGAACAAAGCTTTAAATGCCTTTAAAGTATTTAAGGTTGAAGTAGAAAAATAATGTGGTGAGCAAATAAAGATAGCAAGGTCTGATAGGGGTGGTGAATACTATGGTAAATACAGTAATGATGGACAAGTGCCTAGTTCATTTGCTAAGTTTCTTCAACAACATGGAATTGTTGCCTAGTACACTATGCCTAGTTCTCTAGACTAGAATGGTGTTGTAGAGAGAAGAAACCGAACATTGTTAGACATGGTGTGGAGTATGCTTAGCAACTCCAAGCTTCCTAAGTCCTTGTGGACTAAAGATCTCAAGATAACTATGTATATATTAAACTGAGTTTTAACCAAGGCTATCTCAAAGATACCATTTGAATTATGGAAAGGTTGGAAATCAAATTTGTGACATATACACATTTGGGGATGCCCATATTAAGTAAGAGTCTATAATCCACAAGAAAAGAAGCTAGAACTAAGGATCATAAGTGGGTATTTTGTTGAATATGCTGAATGATCTAAGGGATATGGATTTTATTGTCCATCACATACTACTAGGTTTGTGAAATCAAGGAATGCTAAATTTCTTGAGAATGACTTGATTAGTGGGAGCAATCAATCCTAGAAAATTGTTCCTAAGAAAGATCATGCAAATTCTCAACCCTCTACTTCAAGTGATAGATAGATTATTATACACAACACACCTAGAACACAAATGCGTGATGAACAATAGCTAGTCATTGAAGTCCCATATATTGCTAATTAAGAATCAGTAGATCGAGTTGAACAATAGATACCAGAACCCATTGAATAGGCTATTGAATAACATGCTCCTTAGGAGAATGATGAACCAACATTAAGGAGATCTACTAGAGTAAGAAGATTAGCAATTCCTAGTGACTATATAGTATATCTATAGGAGTCTGACTACAACATAAGAGCCAAAAATGATCTTGAAATGCTTTTACAAGCCATGAGTTGTGAGGAAGCTAACTTATGATATGATTGCATGAAAGATGAGATGAACTCTATGTCATCTAATGGAGTCTGGAATCTTGTTAAGTTGCTTGATGGTATAAAAGCCATTGGATGCAAATGGGTTTTCAAGACAAAGAAAGATTCATTAGGAAATATTGAAAGATATAAGGTAAGACTTGTTACTAAAGGGCTCACTTAGAGAGAGGGAATAGATTACATGAAGACCTTTTCTCCTATATCTAAGAAGGACTTCCTTTGTGTGATTATGACATTGGTTGCTCATTTTGATATCAAATTACATCAGATGGATGTGAAAATGACATTCCTTAATGGTGATCTTGAAGAAGAGGTTTATATGAAACAACCTAAAATATTTTCCTCTAGTGGTAATGAGCAACTGGCATGCAAACTCAAGAAATCCATATATGGATTGAAACAAGCCTCCCATTAATGGTATTTAAAATTCCATGATGTCATCACTTCATTTAGTTTTGAAGAAAACATCACAAATCAATGTATATACCATAGGGTTAGTGGAAGTAAATTTTTTTTTCCATATCATATATGTAAATGATAATCTTCTTGCGACCAATGATAATGGATTTCTATATGAGGTGAAACAGCTTCTCTCTAACTTCAACATGAAGAATATGCATGAGGCATCTTATGTCATTGGCATTAAGATTTATAGGGATAGATCTAGATGTATTCTGGGACTACTGTAGAAAATTCTGGGACTACTGTAGAAAACCTATATCAATAAAGTTTTAGAGAGGTTTTGGATGAAAGATTATTCATCATGTATAGCACCCATTATGAAGGGTGACAAGTTCAATTTTAACTAGTGCCTCAAGAATGATTTAGAAAAAAGGTAGATGATCAACATTCCATATGCTTCAACTATTGGAAGCCTAATGTATGCGTAGGTCTGCACTAGACCTAACATTGCATTTGTTATGGGAATGTTGGACATATATCAAAGTAATCTAAGCATTCACCATTGGAGGGTTGCAAAGAAGGTGATGAGATACCTTCAAGATACAAAAGATTACATGCTTATGTATAGATGAACTAACAATCTGGAGATGATTGGCTACTCTAATTTAGACTTTGCTAGCTATGTTGATTCAAGGAAATCAACATCATGTTATGTTTTTATGCTAGTAGAGGAGCTATATCCTAAAGGAGTGGAAAGAAAAATTTCGTTGCTACTTTCATAATGAAGGCAGAGTTCGCTTCTTATTTTGAGGCTACTTCACATTGTGTATGATTGAAGAGTTTTATGTCATGCCTTAGAATTGTAGATTCTATCTCTAGGCCATTAAGAATATTTTGTGACAATTCAACTACTACCTTTATGGCTAAGAATAATAAGAGTGGTAGTTGAAGTAAACACATCGACATAAAGTACTTAGCCATAAGGAAATGTATTAAGGAAAAGAAAGTGGTCATTGAGCATATAAGTACTAAATTGATTATGGCTAATCCTTTGACAAAAGGAATGCTACCAAAGCTATTTAAGGATCATGTAGTTCAAATGGAACTTGGTTCCATAATGTAATTTGTTTGTATGTACAATTTTACAGTCTTAATGAAACTCTTATTTAGTTGTGATGTTTTTCATATTCAATTTGTGCATACAATTAATAGAGAAAATTCACATAGGGTAAGAACTAGAATAAACATTAGGTTTACTCATAAAGTTTGATTACCAAATAAGGAATTAAGTTTGAGAAATAATATATTGTAATACATGGAAGATAATATTTACATTTAGAGGAACTATCACCATGATTCATGTATTTATTTCTTGAAAGCTGGGTTTGATAAATATTGGGTTAAATATGAAGACCAAGTGGAAGAATGTAACTTTTTATGTGTTATGGAAATTTTTAATGTAACCATTTACACATTATAGAAAGTTTCAATGTAACCATTTACACGTTATGGTAAAAAAATAGTTTTAGGGTAATCGTTTACTTGTTATGGAAAGGTTCAATTATAACATTTACGTGTTATGGAAAATAAACGATTTCAAAATTGAAACCAACTAATTTTTTTGTAACAATTTTCATAAGAATGGTCTCATTTAATCCTTGGTAACTAATTTTTTCTGGCCTATAATAATTTCTTGATGGAAGAATAAATGGTACTAGAAGGAATAAAACTCACAACAATGTTATAGTTTTGGTCTCTGTCACAAATACTCAGAGTTTGTATACATCATCATTGTTGAGTGTTAGTGTGATAGAAGAATCCAAAATACTCTCTAAACATGTTCATGCAATCCAAATGAGAGCATCAATGGCTAAAGGTTAATTTTCAATTTATTTCTAAATTTTAGTGATTTTGTGCAATTTGGTTAGATGCACATTTTAATCAATGTTTTACATTAAATTTTATTACACTATACTCATCTAGATGAGTATGTTCTAGACTTCACCTTCATCCTACACTAGAATGAACAGATGCAATGGAGGAACATGGAAGGCAACATTGTGTTGCCACCTAATCTATTAGTTCTTGCGATGCTACTTGACACTCGCATGAAATTGGGTATTGCACAACTCAATGCTGAATACATTGTGTAGGATCATGACTATCGGGATTATCATCCCACTAAGGCACAACAGAAGAAAGATTGGCATTTGGAGGCTTGCTATGAGACGTTAAAGAAAAAACAATTCACAAACCCTTTATTCCTACTAAGCCAAAAAGACATAGAGGATCCCTTCTTGATGGGTTCTTAATACATTGACTTACCTCCCCTCTTATTTGATGAAGGGGGTCTTAACCAAAATTTATGATCCATTGTAAATAATCCTAGTTCAGGGAAGAATGGGTCCCATGACCATGTGGGCTCCAAAGAAGGAAGTCAAGGTAGGAACCAAGACAAGCATCATGATAAAGATAAGCATGTTGATCATGATCATCACTAAGAAAGAGGGAGTAGTAGGCATCATTCTTGTACTAGTCCTCCTTCCTCTTCATCTTCATCATTCTCATCTTCTTCCTACTCTAGCTCCAATCGAGCCATAGGGGACACAACCATGATGGAGGTGATTGACAAAACAAAGATGATCGTAGGACCTACCAAAATAGTAGAGACCCAGGGCATGGTCAATCAAGGAAGGCCTACCACTAGGAAAGGAACAACAGGGGGCATCATAAGCATCATGGCCATCACAAGGGCTATGACTATGATGAGCCTTTGCTTACAACCAGAAACATTCTAAACATTGCAAAGGCCATGAGAATTCCAATGAGATAGGTGAAAGATAGTTAAATCAAATGGTTGGATAGTAATGATATCCCCAAGTTCAAAGGGGCATACAACTTTGATTCAAAAAATCATCACCAACCCTTTCATAATGCTTATTTATTACACAACATGGAAAACAAATCGCAAAAATTAAAGCTATTCCTTAGGACACTCATCAAGGAGGCTAAAATTTGGTACCAATCTTTAGAACTAGAATCAATCAAATGATGGAGCACGATGCTTGAACTCTTCAATGACAAGTATCAAATGTACTCCCAAGTATCTAATCTAAGGAAGTAGATCTAAGGGTGGAGACAAGGAACATATGAATTCTTGGATGCAACCATGGGTAGATATTACTCTCTATTTCACAAATGCCCAAGCCATGTCTTTTCTCAATGAGAGCAACTCTACCATATCATAGATCGACTCTAAATAACAACAAGGAGAACTCTTAGAGTCTATGCCTAATGGAGACTTTATGAACTAAGGGTCCATTAGTTCCAAAGGTTGATTAAGCATGTGGTCAAAGAAGAAGGAGAATTTAGAAAAAAGAAAAGTGTGAAAGAGTACAATCGAGACCCTTTCATCCATAAAAGGAAGGTCCAGTTTTATGAAAACAAGGAGGAGGCACCACTTGATAAAGTGGTACAACATAAGACCTTTCTAATATAAAAATCTATTTCTAAAATATTAGCTAAGGTAGACAAAATGTAGGACTCTTTGGATGAGAATTTTCAAACTACCCTTAGAATTGCAAAAGAGTTTAAAGAGTAAAGTAGTGGTCATGATCAAAGAAAAATGAAGGAAGTTGAACATGCTCATCAAAGGGATAAGGGCAAAGCTAGTGCCATTGAAGAGGTTGCAAAGTTTGAAACAAATGATGATGGTGGATGTAACATTTGCCAATAAGAACATCCTAAGGGATGTTGCCCCATTATGTCACACTTGTAGGAATCTAGGGTGTACACTCTAAATCCTAGATTGGCGAGAAGGCAAGCAGCCAAGAGATTGCCTTATCCTCAAGGTAGCTACAGGCAGTTCCATCAACAAGCTTATTATTCAAGTGAAGCTCCACCTCAACTTCATGAGCAATACCAATAGTGCTAGCACGCATAGTTCTGGGGGATGCCACCACCAAGGTAGTAGTACCCTTACTAGTAGCCAAATCCATATGGATACTATGTTCAATAACCCATTTCTCTATGTGACTCTTTCAATCATGCCTCTTTCTAACACCACCACTACCCTCTTAAGTATAAAAGAGATCAATCTCCTAAAGGGGAATCCCCATTTCCTTTCTACCCTCCTCATCCTTTTGCACCTATACCTCCACCCTCAACTCAGTTGCCACCAACTCCATCCATGTAGGGCAAAATTCCAACCTAACTGTAGCAAAGAAATGCCACAAGGGTTGTTAACTTACAATTAGCTCCCCAACTAAGTGTTTTAGAGAATAAGCCCTATAAAAAACCTTTCTTTTAAACAAACAGTCCTTCTAAGCCCTCAAAGACACACACCAGTAGCTAATGATCCTACTTCTCCTTCATCCTTTGCAATACCATTCAAAACGCCTTCAAACCAAACACCTCCCAAGGTGCTTACTATAATGTTGACCCATGTGATTGTTGATTTGATAAAAGATGGCTAACTTCTTTAAAAAAATGATCTAATCTTGGGAGTCCCCTAATTTACTTGCAAATTAGTGGGAATGATCCTTGTAAGGCTCTTTTGCACTCATGTTATAGTGTCATTTTAATATCTCATCAAATGTACAAAGCCTAGAACCTACCTCCTCTCAAGAAGAGCAACATTTATCTTGAGTTACCAAATCAATCCATCATTGTTCCCTTAGGATTAGTGGAGGAAATTATGACCATTATCTATGGATGTTCCTATCCTACTGACTTCTTAGTTATTTGTGTAGATAATTACAAGGGGGAGTTTCCAATTATCATGAGAAGGACTTGGTTGAGCATAATGAGCACAACTAGGAATTAGATACCTCTACTTGAAAATTTTCAAGAAAAATAATTTTGAAAACATTGAGATGAAGCACATTCCATGCATTGCATATAGTGACACATGGTGCCACTATGTGCAAAAATTATGGATAGTGAAAAGTACAATAATCATAGCATGCAGGTAGTATGTAGATGTTACAAAAATCCAAAGGTGCCTACACATAGTAGCCACAAAATAGGAGGACACCTAGTGGCTGACATTTGAACCTAAAAGTAGCTTAACTTTGTGCATGGAACAAACTAAGAGCCTTACAAGTGCCAACATCAAAGGCATGAACGAGATGGAGCAAATCCATCGCCAACTCTTCAATGAACCTCATGACACTAATTAGGAATAGTTGGAAATCCCTGAAAGTATTAAATAGGATCCCCTTGAGTTAAAAAATTTACCAGTTAGAATGGAATATGCTTTTCTGAAAAATGATAGCCCAATTATTATAAATGCCAACCTTGCTCCTACATAGAAAAAGAAGCTGTTGGAGTTGATCAACAAATAACCAACAACCTTTTCTTGGTCACATCCTAAACTAACTGGAATTGATCCTAGGATATGTCAGCATCACATCTACACAAATTCCTCCATAAAACCAAAGAGGTAACCACAGTGGCAGTTGCACCCAAAGTTGAAGAAGATCATCCAGGAGAAGATTGAACAACTCCTCAAGGCGGGGTTCATCTATTCCATTATGTATAGCAAGTGGGTTAGCCTAATTATGATAGTGCCAAAGAAAGGTGGAAATGGAGGGTCTACATTGACTTCAAGCTGTTGAACATGGTAACATACAAGGATCACTTTTATACATATTTGTGAACCAGGTGTTGAATACCAAATTGGGACTTTCGCATATAAAAAGATGTCATTCAGCTTGTGCAATGTCGCTACCACATTTCAACACCTTATCCTAAGAATTTTCTAATAGCATATTGGTAGCGAGATGGAAGTATTCATGAATGACTTCTCCACCTATGAGGCTACACTCGAGCAATCCTTAGACCATCTTCAGTAAGTGCTAAAAAGGTGCATGGAGACAAACCTTAGGCTCAACTGCTAGAAAAGCCACCTAATTGTCCATGAAGGCATTATCCTAGGGCATAAAATTTTAAAGAAAGGGATCAAGGTGGACCCTAAAAAAATAAGGGTCATCCAAGGAACTACCAGATAGCCAAAATAGTTAAAGATATGAGGTCATTCCTTGGACACATTAGCTACTATCAACACTTCATAGAGAATTTCTCTAAGATTGCCAAGCCATTGGTGAAGCTAACAAAAAATAATGTTTCATTTGTCTAGACCAAGAAATGCAAATGTGCATTTCAATAACACAAGCAAAAGCTTGTAGAAACACTAATTCTATGACCACATAATTGGTCATGGCCCTTTCACATCATGATGAATGCATCCAATTATTCCTTGGAAGTCATGGTCATGTAGTTGGATGATCAAAAATGTCCTTACTACATCGATTCCATGAGCTGAAGCATTGTGGATGCATAGCTGAACTACATAATAATAGAGAAAGAATTTATGGCATTGATGTTTGCCTTAGAGAAACTCAGGCACTATGTGCTTGGGTACAAGGTGTTTATGCACACAGATCATAGTGTAATCGAGTTTCTGATGAATAAGTCAACAATGAGCCCTTGTGTCATACGATGGCTAGTGATCTTGGAGGAATTCAATCTGACTATGGTAGATCAAAAGGGGATCAAGAACATGGTTGTTAATAACTTATCTTGGTTTAGATAAGACAACAAAGAGGAGGAGAGCCCAATTTTAGATTAGTTTCCTAATGAACCCCTCTTTTTCAAGGCTATAACTGAACAAGTGCCCACTAAATCCAACTTGTACAATGGCATTCTCACCTACCTTCTTACTCAGGAGATACCACAAGTGTGGGGCAACAAGAAGAAATAATATTTTTTTCACCAAGCCAAACACTTCATTGAAATCAACAAATACCTTTACAAGGTGTGCACTAATGGTTTAGTTTGATGGTGTGTACCTAATGCTGATCAACCACACATTTTCCAAGATGCTCACAAGAGCCCTTATAGGGGCCATTATGCTAGAAGATGCATGACCATTAAGATCCTCATGGTAAGGTAATACTAGCCAATAGTTTTCAAGGATGCTCACCACTTCATCCACTCCTATGAATGTTACTAACATGATGGTGGAATGACCATTCACATGGAGGAGCCTCAACAATGGATCCAATCACCAAAGCCCTTGAATATTTGGGGCATTAATTTCATGGGTCCCGTCACTTCCATGTCAAATGTAAAGGCATACATCATAGTTGTTGTTAACTATTGTACAAAATGAATGGAAGCTGCAATCATCACTAATTGCACATCTTCTATGGTTGTTTGATTTGTACAACAATATGTTGTAAACAAGTTTGGGGTGCCACGTGCACTTATTTCTAATAATAGAACTCACTTTACAGGCACTACCTTTCAGAAGCTCATGCAAGGCTTGGGGGTTGAACATAAATTAACAACACCCAACCACCCCCTAGGCTAATGGTAAAGCAGAGGATACAAATAGGGAAATAACAAAAATACTAACTTGAACTATTAGTAAATATAGGAGGGATTGAAGCACAAAATTCAATAATGCACTTTGGGCCTAACGCTTCGCATGGAAACTTCCTATTGGTTACTCTCCCTATAAGCTTGTTTATGGTAAACTACCAATAGTTCCAATCCAAATAGAGCTCCGTACACTATTAACAACTTGTGACATTATCCTTAACCTAAGTCTAGCATAGAAAGAAAGATTAATGAACCTCAGCTTACTAGATGAGAATCAATTGGTGGCCCTATCATCTAATGAAGTGCATAAGGCATTCAATAAATAACAACATGACCTTATAATCAAGAAAGTGAAATTTCAACCAAGAGGTAGGGTCCTCTAATGGAATCCCACATGATGATGTGTCTTCGGTCAGCTACATCAATAGGATGCTGTTGATGTAATCCCATCGATGGGATCTCATTGATGTAGGCTTTCCCATGTTGACGTGTACCCATCAATGTGGCATCCTAGTAGGTCTATAAATATAGCACCTTGGCCATGTTAATGAAGTTTAGAATTTTAATTGCTAGAAAAATTTTTGTAGTTTGTAGAATAATTTTTTAAGTGCCTATAGTAGAAGTCAACGAGTGTATAGATCTTTATTCGAGCATTATTGTACCTGAGTACCGTAGTGTGTGCAACAATAAAGATAAGCTTTTTGATAAACCTTGTAGCACTTGGACTACCTTAATGATTTATTTATGAATTTATTATTTTCATTAATTAAGTAATTAATTAAGCTAGAATGATTAATACTTTAATTAATTAATTAAGATAAATAGACTAGCACATAGTACGACCACTTCAAGCTTATGTATAACACTTGGTAATCCTAGTAGCACTTAATGCTTGGTCACCTAGCAGTGTTGTTCATGTTCAGAATGTGTATAGAGAGTGGGACCAAATGCTTATGTTAGGATAGTTAGTTCTTAATTAGTAATTAAATAATTTGAATTAGTTAATCAATTTATTTTCAATCTATTACCAACCTTAGGTGAACAAAATATAAAATAATAAAAATCATGTGCCTCAATTGTACTTAACCATACAACTGAGCTTCACAAGTGTAGTTGGGAAGACAACAACCATTCCACAATTAGATTCACCTTCTAAATTGAATCTTGTATATGAGAACACTAGAAATCCACGGAATTTGATTGAGTCATGCGTGAACACCTTATTGATTCGTATGGTTGGGTGTAGGGGTATCTTGCCACTCATCATTAGCATTGTTGCCAGGGATCTTTAGCTAGTACCATGCATTATCAATTTAGGATTAGTGAAGATTACTCAACATCGTTGAAATGAACCTAACAAAGTTAAATCATAATAATTAATTAAAACTCTACTACAAGCACACTAAGAAATTTTTTCTAACAAAAATTTCTTCTTCTTATCATAGGAAAGAAGATTCAAAGTCAACAGTACCACAAGAATATAGAGTGGTGTACACTCATCCTAGCTAGTTTGTACCCAATTTCACTTACATCCTCCATCAAGATGAACAAATGCAGTGGTGAGACATGGAGGGGAATGTTGTATTGCCACCTAACCAATCTATTTCCAAGATTCTACTCCAAACTCTTATAAGGTTGGGCATCAAGAAGCTTCACGGAGAGTACGTTGTAAAAGATCATAACTTTTGGGACTATCATCTCACTAAGACATAACATAAATGAGATCAACAATAGGAAAAGTACCACAAAGCCATGAAGAAGAAATGGTTCACTAACCCCTTGTTCCTACCAAATCAAAAGGATAATAAGGGACCTCTTTTCAAGGATTCTCAACATGCAGACTCTCCACCTCTTGACTCTAGAGAAGGGGAGCTGAGCCCAAATCCTAAATTAGTGATCGATAATCTAGGTTCTCGTAATAGTGAGTCCCATGGTCATGGGAGCTCTAAGAAAGGGTGTCAAAGCAGGAATTTGGATAAGCATTAAGATGATCACTTTAAGGATTGTGGCTGTCACAAATGAGGAGGAAGTGGTAGACACCACAATGGTGGAAATCCTCCTTTCTCTTTTCCCTCTTCATCTAGATCAACTTCTTCCTCCAAATTTGAAAAGAATCATAGGTAATGGGACACTAATGATAATCACAAATACTACCATGAATGAAGGAATGATAGAGAACATCACAAGTGTCATTGAGATCATGATGATGAACCTCTGCTGGCCACTCGAAACATGCTCAACATCATAGAGGCTATTAGAAGTCCTACCATGCATGTGAAAGATAATTGAATCAAGAAGTTATACATGAAAAATATCCCCATATTTAAGGGGGGATATCACTCAAATCTTCAAATGCATCTACAAGCCTTTCACAATGTCTGTACCTTACAAAATATTGAAAATGATTAGCAAAAGATCAAGCTATGCCCCAGAATACTCATCAAGAAAGTAGAAAGCCGATACCATTCTCTAGAACTAGAATTAATCTGTTGATGGAGTACAATGCTAGAACTAGTTAATGATAAGTATCAAATGTACTTGAGAGTTTCAAACCTATAAAGGCAAATCCAAGGCTAGGAAATAAGAAACACATGAACCCTTGGATGCTTCCATGAGCAAATATTATTCATTATTACAATGATGCCCTAGCCATGGTTACTCTCAACAGGAACAACTTCACCACATCATTGATGGGCTTTGCTCAGAAACACAAAGGACCCTTGGGGTCTATGCCCAAGGAAAACTATTGGAATTAAGAGGCCATCAGATACAAAAGCTGATTAAGTAGGTAGCAAAATAAAAAGGAGAGTTGAGGAAATGAGAAAGTGCAAAAGAATATGATAGCGACCCTTCCATTAGAAAGAAGGAGGTCTGATTTTGTGATAGTGAGGAGGAGTCACCTTTTGATGAGGTGGTACAACAAAAGATCTTGCCAATTCAAAAATATCTGTCTAAAATTTTGACCAAGGTAGATAAAATGTGGGATTCATTTAATGAAAATTTCCAAATTGCTCTAAAAATTGTAGAAGAATCATGAGAGCAAAGTAGTGATTGTGATCACAAGCGGCGAAAAGAAGCTAAATTTGCCTACCAAAGGGACAAGGGCAAAGCTGCTACAGTACAATAAGTTATGGAGATTGAATTAGATGATGATGGTGGATGTGAAATTTGCCACTATGAACATCCTAAGGGATGTTGCCCTATTGTCACACTTATAAGAATCTAGGGTGTATGCTCTAAACCCACAACTATTAAAAACGCAAACACCAAGAAGATTACCTTATCTTCAAGGTGATTGTAGGTAGTTCTACTAGCAACAACCTTATTATTCAAGTGGAACTCCACCACAACCATATGAGCAATATCAACAATTGCAGCAACCATAGTCGTGGGGGATGCCACCACCATGATAGTAATATCCTTACAAGCAACTAGATATGTATGGGAATATGTTCAACAACCCTTATCTCCATGTCACTCTTCTAGTAACATTTATCCTTTCCATCATCACTACCACCCTCTTGAATATCTCTAAACTCATTTTCAAGCTCCTAGAGGGGACCATATTCCATCCATACCCTCCCCATGTAACTGCATCTGTTCCTCCACCCTCAACACAACTACTGCCTACTCCATCCATGCAAGATGACTTTGCAGCTCAATCGCAACAACATAATGCTACAAGGGCCATTAATCTACAACTGGTTAATCAATTGAATGGTTTAGAACCTACATCTCACAAATGACCATTCTTTTGATCCATCATTCCTCCTAAGCCCTCACAAACTCATGTAGTTGGTCACCTTGATCCTTCCTCATCCTTTGCAAATCATCAAATTAAGAGCACTTTAAACCAAATGCCTTCCAAGATCTACATTATTATCTTAACTCATGTTATATCTGAGTAGATCCTAGCTAGCAACCTTCTTAGGAAATTAGTTGATGCTAGAAGTCCCCTTATCTATTTGCATATTGCTAGGAACAAATCATGTAAAGCTCTTGTAGATTCAAGTTCCAATGTTAATATGATTTCCCATGAGATGTATACTACCTAGAACCTACCACTTCTCAAGAAGAGCAATATCATATTATAATTTGCAGACCAATCCATCACTATTCCATTAGAACTAGTAAAAGATATTGTGACCACTATCTGTGGGTGGTCTTATCCTACCGATTTCCTAGTAATTAAAGTTGAGAACTGCAAGGGAGATTTTCCAATCATTATGGGAAGGATGTGGTTAAGTGCTATTGATGCAAGAATGGGCACTAGAGATCTTTCCCTAAAAATTTCCAAGGAAAATGCATTCAGAATAATTAAGAAGAAATGAGTTCCATGCATTGCATACAGTAATACAACGTGCAACTACATGCAAAAAATCTGGTTTGTGAAAAGACCATCCATTTCTGCATGCATGCAATGTGCAAATGTGGCAAATATTCAAAGGTTCTTGTACATAATAGCCACAAAACAAGAGGGAATCCAATGGCTGATAGCTGATTCTAAGAGCAACACAATTTGCATGAAACTAACTAAGGGCCTAACATGTGCCTATGTTTCAAGCATGGATGAACTAGAGAAATTTCATCACCAACTCTTTGATGATAAAAATAATGACACCTATTGGGGAGAATTGAAAATCCCTAAAAATTTTAAATAAGAGCCCCTAGAGTTAAAAACTCTAACTATCAGCCTAGAATATGCATTTCTAAAAAATGGAAAGCCAATTATAATCAATGCTAAACTTACTCCTAAACAAAAAGAGAAATTGTTTAAAGTGGTTAATAGATGGCCAATAGCCTTTGCTTGTTCATATCCTAAACACACTAGGATTGATCCACGAATATGCTAACACCGTATCTATATTGATCTAGCCATGAAGCCAAGGAAGTAGCCACATTAGCTATTGAATCCCAAATTAAAGTAAATTGTCAAGGAGAAAATAGAACAACTCCTCAAGGTAAGGTTCATCTATCCTATTGCAAATAGTAAGCAGGTGAGCCCACTCGTGATTATGCTAAAGAAATATGTCAAGTGGTAGGTTTGTATTGATTACAAGTTGTTGAACATGAAAATATTCAAAGATCATTTTCCGTTGTCATTTGTCAATCAAGTGTTGAACATCATTTTTGGACATTGCTATTATAGCTTTCTAAATGATTATAATGGCCATAACCAAATTCAAATTGCACTAGAGGGTTAGGCCAAAACTACATTCATGAGTTCTTGGGGGACATTTGCATATTGAAAGATTTCTTTTGGTCTATGCAATGCTCTTGCCACATTCCAATTCTTGGTCTTGAGCATCTTTTAGTAGCAAATTAGTAGTGAGATGGAAGTCTTCATGAATGACTTTTCCACTTATGATGCTACATTCGAGCAAGCCTTGAACCACCTTGAGCAAGTATTAAAAAGATGTGTGGAGACAAACCTATGGCTTAATTAGAAAAAGAGCCATCTAATGGTCCAAGAGGGCATAGTCTTGGGGCACAAAATCTCACAAGTAAGGATTGAGGTAGACCCTAAAAATATAAGGATCGTCCAAGGAATAACCCATCAACTAGAAACAGTTAAAGATGTTTGGTCATTCCTTGAGCACACTCGCCTCTACTAGTAATTCATAGAAAATTTCTCTAAGATTGCAAAACTATTGGTTAAGCTAACAAAGAAAGATGCTTCATTTATTTGGACTAATGAATGTGACAATGCATTCCAATAGTTAAAGGAGAAACTCATAGAAACTCTAATTCTACGAGTGCTAGACTAGTTTAGACCATTTTATATCATGATAGATGCATTAAATTATGCCTTGGAAGTTGTGCTAATGTAGTTGGATGATCAGAATTGTCCATATTACATCCACTATGTAAGCTGAAGCATTTTGGGTGCATAGCTCAATTACACCACAACATAGAAACAACTAATGGTAGTGTTGTATTCTTTGGAAAATTTTAGGCACTATGCACTTGGGTACAAAGTGTTTGTGCACACTAGCCACAATGTCATTTGCTTCCTAATGAATAAGCCAATAGTAAGCCCTCATGTCATACAATGTCTAGTGATCTTGCAGGAATTCGATCTTGTGATGGTAGATTAAAAGGGACTGAGAACATGGTCGTCGACCATTTCTCTTGGTTAAGATGGGATAACAAAGAGGAGGAGAACCCACTCTTTGATTAATTTCCTAATGAACTCCTCTTTTCTAGAGCAATTAATGAGCAAGTGCTTATAGAACCAAAATGGTATGATGGAATCCTCACTTATCTTCTGACTCAGAAGATGCCACAAGATTTGGATCATAGGAAGAAACAATAGTTTCTTCATCAAGCCAAGTGCTTCATGAAAATCAATGGACACCTTTACAAGGTGTGTACCAAAGGCCTAGTTCATTGGTATATCCTTGAACTAATCAACTGCATGTTCTCTAAGATGCTCATGAGGGCCCTTGCAGAGGCCAATATGCAAAGAGATGCATGACCATTAAAATCCTCATGGTAGGATACTACTAGCCAATAATATTTAGGGATGCCCACCAATTTGTCCAATCTTGTGAATGCTATTAATGAGATGATGGGATGACTACATGAATGGAGGAACCTCAACAGTGGATCCAACCACTAGAACCCTTCGACATATGGGGGATAGCCTTCATGGGTTCCATCACATCCATGTCTAATGAAAAGGCGTGCATTATCTTCACCGTTGACTATTGTACTAAATGGGTAGAAGCACCAATAGTCATCAACTATACATCATCCATTGCTACTTGATTTTTTCAACAACACATTGTAAATAGGTTTGGTGTGCCACGTGCACTAATTTTTAACAATGGAACCCATTTTACAGGTACCACGTTTTGCAAGCTCATGCAACACTTGGGGAATTAACAACACCCTACCACCCTCAAGCCAATGGTCAAGCAAAGATCTTAATGAGAACTATTAGCAAATATAGGAGAGACTGCAGCACAAAACTTAACAAGCCCTCTAGGCCTACTGCTCAACATGGAAACTCCCTATAGGCTACTCTCCCTATAAGCTCATGTATGGAAAACTACCAACACTTCCCATTCAATCCAAGCTCCATACACTTTCAAAAACCTATGACCTGGATCTTGACTTGAGTCTAGCACAAAGAGGATAATTGATCAACCTTAACGTTCTAAATGAAAATTGATTAGTGGCCCTATCCTTGAATGAAGTGCACAAAGCATTCAACAAGCAATGGCATGACCTAAGAATAAGGAAGGTTAAATTTCAACCTGGAGATAAGGTCATCTACTATAACCCCACACATGTTCCACAACAAACTAAATTTCAAACATTGTGGGAGGGGCCCTATAAAATTGATGAAACATTTTCTTCTAGAGCCATGATAATCTACAAATCCAAAAGCCCAAGTAAGAAACAACTGGTCAACACTCAACAAATAAAACCTTTTCATGAGATTAAGCAAGCCAATGTAATAAATACCTCATTAAATAAACAACCTCACTCAATCTTTCAGATCTCCTCCTTCCAACTCAGTTGTCTGGAGATGGCCATCCATGCTAGCCATTTACGTAGCTCCTCAATAATTCTATTTTTTGGTTTATATATTTTTTTTACATTTTGTTTATTTTACATCTTTTTGTTTTATACTTTTTGCTATTTTACACCATTTTTTGGTTTACACCATTGTTGGTACATTTAATTTTTCTTGAATATTTTACACTTTATTGTATAATTTTTTTTGTTTTGGGTGTGATTTGCTAAATTTCTAATACTAAAGAGCTTTGTGTTAATAGGACACAATGGTGCTATAACTATTATTAATGGTGATTTGTACTTATTATTTTTTGATTGCTAATGTTTGGTTTCTATTTTTGAATTTTGGTACTAATAAATTAGACATGGTTTCTTTTTCATGGAATAGGCAATGAATCTATGACATCCACCCATCCACAAACTCTATGGTTTTTCTTATTTTGGAAGTATGAGGTCCCTTTTCATTAAGTAAAAATTTAATGAACTTGTGACCTTGGTAGTTTCTGAACTTGAAATGAATTCAAGAGTTTTAACAAGATGTGACTTCAAGGGAACTCAATACTCTTTATACCCTTCTACTTACTTGGGAAATGAGTGTTTTCATGGATTTCTTACTGTTCCATATCAACCAATAATAAGAAGTTGAATAAGTCTTTGCATGGTGTGGTTCCCATCTAAACAAAAACACAAAAAAAAATATAAAACAAAGGAAAAAAATTGAAATAATGATGAAGAAAAAAATGATGATGAGAATTCAAAGCACATCCCTTAGATAGAATAATGGGCTATAAGCACTAGTTATGGAACTACAAAGACATGTTATCCATGCCTGAAGATCCCCTCTAACTAAGGTCCTTTCTCACTTCTTGCTTCTCTTTTCTTCTATATAAGGAATGATGATTGATCTATGGGAGCACTCTTATGTCTCAAGAGGATGGACTGGTCTTAGAGTGGTGATGCAAGGTCATTGAATGTGGTTGGTTTTGGTCTAGACTAAGGATGGATTTTATTAGGTCATTTAACTACAAAATTCATGAGGGACTTCATGTGACCTTAATTGAGAACTCTATTCCACTTTCTCTCTCATCCATCTATGCTTTCCATGACTCACCTCACTACCAATGTTCATGTCCTTGTTCGATGTCTTAGTTTGATGTACCTAAATTCTTAAGTAAACTCTTCCAAGTTTTGGTCCTTAACTTTCATAACCATTAATCACTTATGGGACCCATGAACTCCTTAGGTTGAGGTTATGCAAGAGAAAAAAGGGTATGTGCCTACTATGGGAAGGACCCACCTGCATATCTCTTAGTTGGGTTAGTTAAGTACCTCATCCTTAGACACTCTCACAATTCAAACCTTCATGTGCCCTATCTGATGCATCCAACTATGTGTTCCTTAAGGTAGTTTCTTCAATAAACATATTGTCCACCCAATTTTTCAATTTTTGAGCTTTCAATGACCATCTTTGATGATTCCATCAAATTCTTGGCTATTCTGGAACTCCATGGATCCCACTTTCATTAGTAAACACCTTGTATTTTTTAAGAAATTCAAGTTGAAAAATTTTATTTACATTCTTTGTAAATGGGTATCCATCGATGGGCATCTATGTATACAAGACCCCGTATACAGGACCCCATTGATGTAGCACAAAAATAGTATATATATACATGCCCATACTAAACAATAGTAGGGGTATAATATAATAGAAAAGGTGGTCGCTAATAAAATTACCAAAACACTAAATGCACCTGTTGTGTCTGTACAAAACACCTCTGCAGTTAAAGATGTGCAAATGTTTGCAAGGATAATAAGCAACAAGTTAAGTGTATCATAACATGAACAATTGTTGGACTAAATAGTGGGAGCTGGGCAATTGATTTTGCATGTCTTCGACCTTTCAGACAACATAATTGCAACCTAGTCTAAGTTGTTGAAAGCAAAGGATAAAAACATAAATTTTGAGGGGCAACTTAAAATAGCCAAAGAGCTAAATGAACACTTAGCTATGGAGGTTGCTAAACTAAAAGCCTAGATTACTGACCTAACATTTCTCAACCTAGCACTAACAAAGGATGAAGCTCTTGAACAACTTTACACAAGATTGAAAGGGGTTGAGGGTGCAATGAAGATGGTGGTGTTCTATCGATCCTTGGTAGAGGCCACTCAGCATAAAATTCAAAAGACCTTGGATCAAACCCACTAGGATAATGTACAATTAACCATAGAGAATCATCGCCTGCAAAATCTTGATGCACAAAAATAGTAAATGGAAAATTTCATCCACCAATAGCAAGAGCAGCTAGCCAGAGTGAACACTGAGTTGAGGAGATTAGCACCAAAAAATAGAAACCTCTCCATGGAGGAGGTCCATGCTCTTCATCAAAAGATTCTAATCGAAGTAGCCACCATGAAATCAAAGGCTCTCAAATTTGAGAGAGTTAAAAATCACTACAAAGATAAGGTTGGTCTACAAAAAGAAGTTAATAAAAAACACATCCAATTAATGAAGGTGAAAGTAAATGAGACCCTCTAGAAACTCTAGCAAGGAAGAGAGGTATGGAAACCTATTATTGATGGGATAGATGCCTACAACAAAGTGGAGATCTGCATAAAAGAGTTGTAGATTGAGAAGATGACAAAATACATGGAGCTTGCCAATCTCCAATATGCAACTCTATCTATGTTGACTACTAGATTACCATAGTTTGAATTGGAGAAATAAGTGGCCAACTCATACTTTTTGTATAAGGTAGAGTTCTAGCATCACAAGGACACCAAGCAGAAGTTTGTAGTGGCAAATGTGGAACTCAAGGTTTTCAAGGTAAAATTCATTAATCAAAGATCAATTGCCAAGAACTTGGCCAAGAGGATGAACGACTACTAGGAACTATAGAACACACTCAGGGCATTCGATATTGAACATAAGCAATTCATTGCCTAGTTTGTTAATGTGAAGGAGCTATTTCCAATAATGCCCTATTCATGGAATATCTCCACTCCAACCCACATTGGTAATGTTGCATGGATTGTGAATGATCCCTAAAGTAAGGAAGAGAAGATGAAGGCATTTTTGGATGCCTTTCACCTTCCACCAGAAGTGGCAACTATAGTAGGATAGTCACATCTACCTTAACCATCACATGCGCTCAAAGTAAGAGAAGGTCCTTCTGAACCTTAAGAACCTCCACTACCTAGGACCATCTGATCTTTTCAACCATCTTCATGTCGTCAAAGGGTGTGTTATCCAATTTTTTCAATCATGTTCTAGTATTTAATTTTGTGTTATGAACATCACAATTTTTTAATCAATGTTGATCTATACACTCGAGCACTTAGTTTTTTTGTGTTAGTTTTGTTATGTTGTGTGTCAGTCAATAATCCCATACCTTTCCAATTTTGTAAAGAAATTAAGGATGAGTTTTAATTCAGTCATGGGGGTATTGAAACACCACCAAATTCGGGCCACTAGCTCTCAACTATAGATTTGTCTATGTCTCAAAACTTGAAAAAAAATTTCTAAGTGTTGATATTACACTTCCTGCTACTGGGACTATGCTCTACCACATAGTCAGCATACTCTGCATAAACCGTCTAGATTTGGAAATTTCTCCAAGTGTTGACAACGACTGCAAAATTTTCTAAGTGTCCTAGCTATGCTCTCCTTGTTGAGACTACATTCCAGAGCGTAGTCAACATAGTCAGCATGAAAATGACCAATTTTGCAAATCCTGCTAAGTGTCAAGCCAAAGGTTGCTAAGCATGATTGGGTTGGAAGAAATAGTTTGGTAAATTTTCTGACTCTTAAGCCTATGCTCCCTACTACCCTCCAAAGTGTAGTTAACTTAGTTTGCATGAGGACATTATTTTCTACCAGATTTTCCTATGTGTCCTAGCTACACTTTCCCTGCTGGGACTATGCTCCAAAGCATATTCAACGTAGTCTACGCTAGACCCCATCTTTTGAAAAAATTTGTCTAACTCTTAGGACTACACTTTAGAGCATAGTTAGCATAGTCATGCAAAATAGCCTCCAGAAGCCTCCAGAGCACAACATTGGCAAGCAAGATCAGTAATTTGCATTCCATTTGCATTCTTCGTGTGGCCACCCCACCTGCCCTCCTCCCCCCCCTCATTTGCCCCCAAATTGTACCTATGCTTGACACCACTCAAGAGAGTGGACAACATAGTCCCAGAGTGTAGTCTCCAAAACTACACTATTTTGCATTCTATTTAGGTACATTATGTTCTATTTGGTACTCACACATGTAGTCTTGGTAGTGTAGTCACACTTTGGTAGTCTCACAAGGTCCATTGAAACACACTAGCAACACACCATTTGCTTTAGTAGGAGCATAGTTGAGGCTAGCATAGTCCCAACTACCCCTCTACCATGTGGCACTCGATCCACAACTCATGCTAACCCTAGCCCTATAAATACCCTAGTGCTTCACATTTTAGGGGTTTGCATTTTGAAGCATTCAACTAGCAAGCTCACATTCTAAACCTTCTAGCACCCAAGTGCACTTGGCACTTAGTAGACACTGTTGCATATCACTAAGGCACCATTGCACAATGCAGCCCATAAGACATTGTGGTAGCCAACTTGGTAGGTTTAGACTTCATGGTAGACATCAATTTTTATAGCCTAGACACCCTAAGACTATGACTACATTACCTACTATGCCTATTTATGCACCGTGTACCTCCTCACCTTCTCTTGCAATTAACTACACTCCCCCCATTTAGGGTGATGCCGCTTTCTCTCTGGCTCACATCTTACACATTTTTAGCATATTCTCTTACATTTTAGCATTCTACTCACATTTTTTTCCATTTTACACATATTCATGCATTTGCATTCTTATTTTACATCATAAACCTTGACTATGCTCACCCCCGTGGGCACCGTGAACATTGCAAACACTATGCAAAACCTTATCATTCATTTTGTTCTAACATCTGTAAGTCCCAATTTGATTGACAAGATCATTCTGGGCACCCCACTTTCATTTTCTAGTAGGCCCTCATGCAGACGCAGGATCAAGGCTATGCAGCTATGGACCTCTCAGTGTACCATTCCAGCCTCCAATTTTTTTGGTTACTACAATTTTCTGACGCTAGAATGAGGGCCTTCACCATTTCCTTCTATGACCTCACTTGGCTATTACCTTACATGCTCTCCGTGTCTCATGTAGATTGGTCCCCATCGTTGGTTCCCCTGGAACCCCACTAGATAACACTAGAGTGTACACTTTACACTTAGCCAAATTTTGGGTGCTCAAGAGAGTGTAGTTAGCTCACAGCATAGTGAGTGTGGTCGGCTCTTAGTGTAGTCCAAGAGTTAGCCATTTTTCAATAGTTAACACTTAGTCATTTTTTTACATTTTTACACTTAGTCATTTTTTTGTGTTTTACACTTAGCTATTTTATAGCATTTTTACACTTAGTAGTTTTTCTACATTCATGCACTTAGCCATTTGTTTCAGTTAGCAAAGTTAGTCATTTTCCTTCTTTTTGCATTCAACAACCTTTACATTGCCTCCTTGCACCATGAACCCTAAAAAACCTTTAACCTCCACTTCAAGTGTAGTTGTTGTTCAGTCCATTCAGCAAGAGATCCAAATTGAACTCCCCAGGGCTAAGGGTCCTATCTTGGTAGAGAGGCAATCTTTTAGGCAATGCAACCTGCTTCCTAAGTTCATGGTACTTAACAATGAGTAATATAACTTTGTTTGCACAAAGCTCTAGGTAGGTTTGTACATAGACCACCAAGAAATAGACACCAAACATAGTTTTGAGCTTATCCATCATGGTGGGAGGGAATGATTCCCTTCCAATATAGACTTTATCCTACTCACGGAGGCCTACCAGTGGATGCTAGACAACCTCATCTAAACATGGTTCATGAGGTAATGACTGACTACAAAGAGCCTGGGTAGGAGGACTTGGATGAGTTCAAAGCTTGATCTAAGAATGACAACTCATTCCACACCTCATTCCAGCAAAAAACCTTCACTTTCATGCTTCCACTATCTCACCAATCTATCTTTCAAAAGATAGCCATCAACTAGGTGTCATAGCCTAGGTCCACACCTGTTGTGGTGACTCACCAAACACAACAAATGCATTAGGATAGTGTACCTCCCTTTAGCTTACCTTTCATCATACCTTCCCAGCCTATGTAGCTTCCAGAGCTTGCCCAACCTCTTTAGCCCATTCAACCTATGTAGCATGTTCAGCCTGCTCAGCCTTCTATACCATTAACCGTTACATCTACATAACCTTATGTGCACACTGTGCACATCTCTCAATCACATATGGCTTAGGTATTATTCATCCTATCACTTGTCATGTCTTAACTACATACAACATAAGTGTTGTTTGTCTCGCCACCTATCACATCGACACACCTCACAATAGCCCAATCCATAAACACATGGTGGGGGCCAGGCATTGTTTCCATGGCACAACCCATGCAACAAGAATCGTGTGTGGTCACACAACCTAGAGTTGGTTCATGGGCCACTCAAATAGTACAGTGGATGGCACAACTAACACATCCCACCACAATCACACCTAGCTTGGATCAAGCATTCTAGCTAATCCAAAGCCTTACTAGAGAGGTCAAGCAATTCAAGGCCACCTCCTCTGAAATTGTCCATGTGATGGACTTTTACCAAGATGATCCAATCAATCCTATAGTTCCACCACTAGCATTGCCTACCAGAGTCCTACTCTTCCAGTTTACCAAATACAATGGTGAGGGGGATCCTAATGGTCATCTAGTTAGAATGCCTCCTACTACAAGCATGGCCACATGTAATCATCCATGTGTTCATCATGTCCTTGATGGATAAGGTACTAGATTGGTATTGTGCACTCCCTGGGACCTCCATGACTTCTTTGGAGGAGGTACTTACCCAATTCATCATGCACTTCAAGTACAACTTGAAGCCCAAGGTGACTGTGGACTAGTTTATGCAAGTGAAGCAAGGCCACTTAGAGCCTATGCAAAAATTCATTTAATGTTGGAGCACATTGCTCAACGAGATCCACGAGCCCATTGTGGAAACACACCTGCTAGCCATTTTCAAAGGCACAGTGAATGCCTTCATTAAGTTGAAACTATATTACATTGCCCCATAGTCCTTAAGCTAAGCATTTACTCAAACCAAGAGCATTCAACATGTAGTGACGGCCAATAAGGATTTGGCCTATGTGGCCTAAAAAAACTTGCATGCAAAGAAAGAAAATAACAAGAACAAAGGTAAGCAGGTGACTACAACCATCACAACGGTGGCCAACGAGGCTAAGCTAGCCAACGCCAAACCAACGACAAAGCTACCCAAGGCCCCAACTAACAACAACAAGGTGGTTGGCTCTAGCACAGTGGCAAACAACTAGCCTACATCATTGGTGGCCATGGCACCAGCTATCACAAGGCCTAACTTTGAGTGTAAGAATTGCTCAAAGTACACACTATTACCCATTAAGTGGTTGGAGCTCTTGGATCAAGTGCTTCATGCTCATCTAGTATAAGAAGATGTCCAAGGATGCTTGCAAGTAGCATGATCGATATTGCAAGCTCCTCAAGAATCCTTCAATGCCACTACCTAACAAGCCTCTAGTTCCTAAGCATTTCAGGTTGGACCAATTTTTCCAATACCACCAATTGCAAGGTCACAATATAGAATTTTGCATGGCTCTGCAAGACGATATAAAAGGCATGATAAACAAGGGCAAGTTGGTCCTTGATGTAACCAACCCAGTGCACCCCCAAAACCAATCAATGGAGGTTTATAAGGATCCTCTCAATGTAAGGAATGTAGGGTAAATCATCAATTCCATTAGTATTGATGACAATTCAAAATTAGTGCAGGAATAATTCATGGTTTGTGCATCCTCTAGTGACGTTAGGGCCTCCTCATCCTCAACCAGTTTAGGAACCTCTTTCATTATCAGAGCACCACCTCAGGTACCTATAACATCCTTTGTGGTCAAGGCCTTACAGCACATTATAATAGCAACAGCCCAATCACCCTTCATCGTAAGGGTGCCACAACATGTAGACTTCTCACTTGCCCAAACTCTAGTGGTGGACAATGCATTAGTCCTTGGTCACCCAAAGCCCCATCTTGCAACCATCACCAACAAGCAATCAAGATGGCAACCTGGGAGGCCCAACAAGTACCTCACTAATCAAATGCTTAGGCAATACCAAGAGCAAAGGGCACTAGGCCCATCAAAGCCTATCCCCTTGTCTTCCATCCTAATGGCCAAACCAACCGAAGATGGCGCAACAAGCAACCAACAACGAAACACTAAGGCTCTAAAGGAAGTAAAGAAAATAAAGCCCAAATCCCCTCTATAAAAGATTCATCTCTTAGGCCGCATGGAGGAGATGAAGGCCAACAACAAAGTAGAAAATAGTGAAAAAGACTTTCTTAACACATTGGCCCATGTCAAGTAGGCCTTGAAATAGAAAAACACAACATTAAGCTTGTACAACCTGATAATAACCTCCTTTGCCCACCTTGAAGCATTAGTCCGCATGTTGACCTCTATCCCTATCATGGAGGACATCCTAGCAAATGAGCAATCCATCCACACTATGATGTTGCCTCCTCCCCCATAGGAATTGAGTTCAACACCCTGGCATTTTGCAATGAGGTAATTAAGGTGGACCCTAAGAAGGGTTAAGTCATTACCACACCAATGTTCATCACTATTTGTGTGGGGCAATGTAGAATCTATAGGGTGTACGTTGATGACAGGGTAGCAACAAATGTCATCCCATACACAGTTGTTGATAAGTTTGATCTTGCCAATCAAATCAAATCAACAAAAATGACATGTCTTAAATCCTTCAACGGATCACATGTCATTGTAAGGGGAATAGTCATGATAGCCTTCATGGTAGGGGAGCAATTCCCCATCACTGCTAAATTCATTATGGTTGAAGAGATGTCAAGTTTCAACGTTATCTTGGGTAGGCCTTGGTTAGCCTAGCTACAGGCTGTGTCCTCCCCTATCCATCAGAAATCCACATTCCATGTAAAGGTGGAGAGGTTATCATATATGGTGACAATGTAGCCCCTCGATCATTAGCAACACTGATCTCCTCAATATTAGAGGTGGAGTTCCTCAATGACATACCTCCCACCAAGAATGAAGGCAAAAAATGTGAGGCAAACCAACCTAAGGAGCTAGCGGGAGCCCTTGATCTCCTAAAGGACATTTTGTGGGCAAAACTACCCTTTAGCATAGTTGAAAAAAATCAGGGCAAGTACCACATCATACCATCTAGGCCCTACGTGCCCCCTAACCCACACTAGATTAGGAGACAACAATGCAACTAAGGCATCCCTTTGGTCTAATAGGCACTAGGTGCCTACCTATCCTACTTCTACATGCTTTGCTTATTTACATTTTATGTTAGCTTGGTTATTTGCTTTTTTGCATTGTTTGCCTTATTATGTGTTTATTTCTTCTATTTGTGCATTTTCACTAAGTTTACATTTTTGCTTAATTACTTTTTAGTAGTTAGTTTACACATAAAAAATAGCAAAACGTAAAAAACAATCATAAAATTCAAAAAATTACAAAATACCATGGCTCACCAAGGCCTAAAATTGGCAATCTTTCTCCCTTTAGTGCATGGCCTGAAAAGGACTTAAACTATCATACGACCCACCATGGCCTAAAACTAGCAATCTCCCTTACATAGCATGGCCCAAAATGATCTAAAACTACCAACATAGCCTACCATGGCCCTAAACTAGCATTACATGGCCCGCCATGGCCTAAACTTGGAAAAACCTTTCCATTATTGCATAGCATAGAATGGCCTTAAACTATCACTAGGGCCCAGAATGGCCTTAAACTATCAAAATGTTATCTACACACATGGCCTGAAATGGCCTAAACCTAGCAGTTGCTACAACCCAATCGCATCAACTCATTATGTCATTAACATCGAACACATAGCAAATAAATACATGAGCCTACTCATCATACACTTCACATAGCAAAATTTTTGTTTCATCTCATATAAATAAAAGTACATAGCAAGACCATCCACATTATATAGCAAAAATACACAAAAATACAAAAACACCCAATGATAGCACTACATCAGGATCTGCTTAACTAGTGGTGCTAGGTGGAGGTGGAGGCTTATCTTCTTCCATTGTGCCGCTAGGGCCTGCAGCATCGCCTGGTGCCTATCAACAACAACAATAATAATATAGAAATCTGTGAGCAAGAGTGCAATATGCAACCTAACAAAAAAATCATAAAAACAACATTACAAAACTAACTTGAGAGGGTCCTACACTGACCATGTTTGGAGGCAGGTTATCAAGGCCTTGCTCCAAGCATAAGAAGATCTCGACCTCTAATAGCCGTGTCTAGTCCTCTTGGCCAAAGTCAACACCCATAAGGGTCTAATCTTCATTCACAGTGGTCCATGTGAATGGCTACATAGAAAAGGTGGAGGATGAAGTCTCCCTTGAAGGCATGATAATCTCTCACTCTGGGGAATCACTAACCACTATGTGGCAAGTAAATATCTCAAAGGCCCATCTCCTACCAATTGCCTCAATAAACATCTCAAGGCAGTGATGGTCAACAAACTCTTCTTTGAGCTGTTAAAGATATGTGTCTCACTCACACTTATAGTAGTGTTTGTGGTTCTTTTGCATATGCCCCCACTTACACACCTTAGCGCTGAAATTTTTCCAATCTTAACTTTTCTAGACAAGCAAATCCATTTGTATCCTATTCTTAACGATCTCCTGGGTGGCCTTCTTCTTGCCCCAGATGGCTGACTAGTACTTGGCATAGTTGATCTCTACAGTCCACCAGGTACTATCTCCTCATGATCAAGCTGCCAAGAAGTCATATTAGGACTAGAGGTCCTCGATCTTCTTGTCCTAGCTCACCACTCTCTCCTAAAGCTTGTGCACACATTTCCATAATGCATACTTTCTGGTCACCTCATACACATGGCAAGGTACTTGCTCCACTTTAGGAGGGTACTCAAGGACGACATCCACCTTAGCCACTTGATTTGAATCCCAGCGAAGCTTAGAACCTATTAGCATGCAACAAGAAAATCAACATTAACCATAAACCAAGCATAAAATTAGTAAATTAATGTAAGTAAAACAATAGCATGAATACTAAGATCAAGATCCACTTACTATAGGTAGTCTACCATATCCTCAACAATGCCTTCCATGAAGGAAAACTTGTCTAGCGTCTCTAGCCATGGCTTCATGTGGTAGGTAGGCGTAGGTAGTGGACTACTAGCAAGTACATCTAAGGCTTTGACCCAACATGGTACAATACTTAGAACAAAACTAAATAGCCAAAGATGCAAAAGCAAAAAGAGCAACAACAAATGATAATGTAAAGCACTTACTTAGCAAGCCCTCCAATGTGAGAGCAAGGGGATCTCCTAGTTGCACACCATCAATGAGGCTAGAAAAATCACTCTCAAAAGGGTAGAATAGCCCCTCTACCTCAAAATTCTAGAAGGTCTCTATGGCCTCATGTAGCTCCTCCCTAGGTGCTTCCTCCTCCCCAACTTGAGGAGGGGCCATCTTTGCTACTATTTTCATTGCTACTTCAATAGCCCTCTCACCTAATTTACAAACATAACATTTTAGCATTAACATAACTTAGCCAAAAAATAGAAACATAAAAAAATATAAAACAAATGCATTTATACATATACTAACTTATGACATCTATGCGCAAGCTTGGGATTTTGAGGCAAATCTTCTTGGTTCTCGCCTATCCAACTATAGGAGCAACCTCTTCTACCAGGCATGGCCTCTTAATCTTCACCTTGGAAGGCCTCATTGCTTTCTTAATGTAATAGTTGGTCTTGTTCACATCCCCAATGATAATTGGGGGACACTCACCTGTATTGTCATGAGAATAGCATGACCATCCCTGATGGCCCTTGGTCATCACTGAGTATGACTCATCGATTCCCTTTGGAGGGTTCTACGAGTGAGCGGTTGCGAACATGTGTTTCACCCAAGGCATAGTTAGCTGCTCACAATCCTACACTATCCAACAGCTATTGTCTCAGACCACCAGAAGCTCCATGAACGTTCATAAATACACTGCAAAGAACACAAAGTGTCCATGAGACCTTGCATGGATGTTGTAACATAATTTGGTGATCTCTACATGTAGTCTAGTGGCAATGTAGGAGACCTAGTTGAACCTCATGCCCTCTTGCAGTACTTCCTTCATCACCTATGCCTACTCTATTCCAAGGATTTTTCCTTAGAAGAGCAACTTTGGGAAGGCACAAGCATGAAAGAGAGGGTAGAGCTCTCAGACCTCAAGCACATGCATGTTCCTAATTAGGATTCCTTTGTGAGATCTAGTGGCTCCCAACCACTCCTCGATCTCTCCTCTGCAGTCCACCTCTCTACTAACCTTGTCGACAACCAATGGACCATCAGTTGGGAGGCCAAAGAGGTTAGCAAAGAAGGCCTCATCGAGGTCCAAGGCTACCCTTACCCCATGCACATAGGTAACAAAGTGGTGGACATCACTACTAAAGGATTCTATAATGGTGGCCATTTTAGCCATTATAATGCTTGGGCTAAGGGCCAAGAAAATCTCCATTAACCTAGCACATGTGAGCCAACTAGCTAACACCTCTAAGGCTTGATGGCATAACCAATGTTGTGTCCCCTTCACATCACTGTATTTCATGATGAGGNGTGGACTACTAGCAAGTACATCTAAGGCTGTGACCCAACATGGTACAATACTTAGAATAAAACTAAACAGCCAAAGATGCAAAAGCAAAAAGAGCAACAACAAATGATAATGTAAAGCACTTACTTAGTAATCCCTCCAATGTGAGAGCAAGAGGATCTCCTAGTTGCACACCATCAATGAGGCTAGAAAAATCACCCTCGAAAGGGTAGAATAGCCCCTCTACCTCAAACTTCTAGAAGGTCTCTATGGCCTCATGTAGCTCCTCCCTAGGTGCTTCCTCCTCCCCAACTTGAGGAGGGGCCATCTTTGCTACTATTGTCATTGCTACTTCAATAGCCCTCTCACCTAATTTACAAACATAACATTTTAGCATTAACATAACTTAGCCAAAAAATAGAAACATAAAAAAATATAAAACAAATGCATTTATACATATACTAGCCTATGACATCTATGTGCAAGCTTGGGATTTTGAGGCGAATCTTCTTGGTTCTTGCCTATCCAACTATATGAACAACCTCTTCTACCAGGCATGGCCTCTTAATCTTCACCTTGGAAGGCCCCATTGCTTTCTCAATGTAACGGTTGGTCTTATTCACATTCCCAATGATAATTGGGGGACACTCACCTACATTGTCATGAGAATAGCATGACCATCCCTAATGGCCCTTGGTCATCACTGAGTATGACTCATCGATTCCCTTTGGAGGGTTCTACAAGTGAGCGGTTGCAAACATGTGTTTCACCCAAGGCATAGTTAGCTGCTCACAATCCTACACTATCCAACAGCTATTGTCTCAGACCACCAGAAGCTTCATGAACGTTCATAAATACACTGCAAAGAATGCAAATTGTACATGAGACCTTGCATGGATGTTGTAACATAATTTGGTGATCTCTACATGTAGTCTAGTGGCAATGTAGGAGACCTAGTTGAACCTCATGCCCTCTTGCAGTACTTCCTTCATCATCTATGCCTACTCTATTCCAAGGATTTTTCCTTAGAAGAGCAACTTTGGGAAGGCACAAGCACGAAAGAGAGGGTAGAGCTCTCAGACCTCAAACACATGCATGTTCCTAATTTGGATTCCTTTGTGAGATCTAGTGGCTCCCAACCACTCCTCGATCTCTCCTCTGCAGTCCACCTCTCTATTGACCTTGTCAACAACCAATGGACCATCAGTTGGGAGGCCAAAGAGGTTAGCAAAGAAGGCCTCATCGAGGTCCAAGGCTACCCTTACCCCATGCACATAGGTAACAAAGTGGTGGACATCACTACTAAAGGATTCTATAATGGTGGCCATTTTAGCCATTATAATGCTTGGGCTAAGGGCCAAGAAAATCTCCATTAACCTAGCACATGTGAGCCAACTAGCTAACACCTCTAAGGCTTGATGGCATAACCAATGTTGTGTCCCCTTCACATCACTGTATTTCATGATGAGGGTGGCTTTACTATGGCCTGTGGTGACCATCGTCACCTCTCCTAAAGCAACTGTAGCTACAATGTAGGCAAAAACATCATTAGCATTATCAAGAGCAAATCAACAAGTGCATGTGAGTAAGCATAAAATCCAAATAGTAAGTTCTTACATGGAATAAATTGTGTACAAGATGGAGGTGGCAATGCAACAAGCTCCTTAAAGTTTGGCTCACCACTAGCCCACCCCTCATCAAGCCAATCATAGGTCTTGCACTACTCAAATGCCTTTGAGTACCGAGTAGGATAATTCTTTAAATTTTCTCTCACCTACTCAAGTATGGCCTCCCTAAAGTTTATACTAGAGGAGAACACCTCTAGGGTAGTGTGAGTTAAAGCAAGAGCCTCTTTCTTGTCATAGAAACCCTAATCATCAACTTTGAATCTAGCATTAAGCATGGGTAGTTAGCAGTTAGCAAACTTAGCATGAGCTAATAGCAAGAAACACAATGCAAAATCATAAGAGCACTTACAATTCAGCATAGTATACTATTCCAGGTGGGTTTTGGAACAATGTATGCATGCTCAATGCAATAAAGATGGTGTTGCTCTTGTTATAATAAGAGAACTCGGGCATTCCCTAGATCTTGGATAAAGAACACGTGCCCCTGGGGCCTCATCTCAAACCACCTACTCTATCATCACCAATCATGAGCTCATCAAACATAAATCTCAATATGTCCCAATTGGCCCTAGGTAGCAATGTCTCAGTGATAGTGCCCATAGCCTCTACTACTAAGTGTGACCACATAATCACATTGAAGAGCTATAGTAGGAATGCCAAGAACTCATATGTCCCAAGCCGAAACCATACCACCTAATGACCCACCTACATATTTGGTGTAGGCATGTTGGGCATAGGCTCACTCATGTAGCAAAGAATGCTAACAATCTCCACAATGACTAAGATGAGCTTTAGCAACACTCTGCAACCACAAGGCAACAAACGTAGTGTTAGTATACCAATAGATGCATTTTGGCAAAAATATATTAAATTACACTTAGAAAACTTAACATGGCATAGCATAAGTTAGAAAAATATCCTAGGTCCCACTGGGCCCCACAGGTGTAGGACATCAATAAATACATTTGATGCACCTGGTACTCACTGCGATACAGTATGTTTCACATAGCATTATCATTTTGTTTTGCATAATCACATATTTAGCATTACACATTGCATTATCATTTTATTTTGGAATGATTGCACATTTGGCATTAGCATTTTGCATTTCACAAGTTTAACACTTTTGGATAAAATTTTCAAAAAAATTTCTAACTTTAGGCAACATAATCTGAAAAACTATAGAAAAAATTCTAACTCTAGGTTACCCCTTCAAGAGCATAGTCCAGAAAAATGTGAATAATTTTCTAACTCTAATTCACACTAACTCTACTCTGAAGTCTTCAGAGCATAGTCCTAAAATGAAGAGAAAGTTAACTACCAGCTACACTCCTCATAGCCCCAAAATTTTGAAAAAAAAATTCAAAAAAATAAAAATTTAACTTACCGCTCTAGCCGCACCCTACACGCCAAGCATCAGCCCTTGGTTGTGGCCCTCATAGTTGCACTAATGGTACTACCGTGTGCCATATCGCTTGCCTTCCCAAACATAGAAACAAAAACTACACCGAAAATGCACCTTTGGAATCACCTCTCTCTTAGCCCCTATGGCTGTGCAGCCTTGTTGTAAGGCATGAAAAAACCCATGGCCCTGGTGGCCTCCTAGGCACCACTATGCCTAGGTTCTCCAAAAAATCTAAAGTAAGAAAAGGAAAAAATTAGAGGCTAAACCCTGTGTTGCCCACCCTACCTCATAGGTGATGGCCCTAGAGCCATCACTGAACTATCATCTTTACCTTGCACAAAGGAAAATTTTCCAAAATTTTTACAAAAGAAAAATCACAAGAACTTACCATGCCTTACCCCCTTTGGTAGTAATCCTAGGGCCACCACCAAAACTCAATCCTTGATTTGCTCTTGCCCACCTCACTCTAGTATAAATGATTTTTTTAGAAACAAAAATTTTTCTATGTAGGAACCCCATGCATGTCTCCTCGCTAGAGCCTGCGGCACCCCACTCATGGTTGCATCAATGACATCATGCATCGCCTTGCACAAAATCATCCATCGCCTTCAAAATCCTCACGCAATTTCCCAAAAAACCTACAAACCCCTACACAACATGCACACTCTTCCTAGCTACAATAACCATAGCAACCATGGTAGTAGTGGCCCATGCCAAAGTGGCCCATGCTTGTGACAAACCCCTACACAACGTGCATACTCTTCCTAGCAGTAGTGGCCCATGCTCACAACAGGCATCCCAGGACTTACTCTCCCTCATCCATGTTGGTTAGACCAGGGTGCTAGTGTCCACTTCGGTGCACCATTTTGGTGACTACACTCATACAACTGCACTACGCTCTAAGAAGCTTGCATTTTCAACTTTGACAATGATAAATTTACCCAAGGTGAAACATGCTTTTATATCCCTAAGGATCAATTAATTTTTTGCCTATCTTGGGACTACACTCAATAATGCAAAGTGTAGTTGGGTGGGAGTGTAGTCACCAAAGTTAGAAAATTTTCAAGTTTTCTAACTGTGTCTAGACTTAGAAAAATTTTGAATTTTTCTTGTCACCCAGTGAGCATCCAAGCCAATTTTTCTATTCCAATGCATCTAGCCTTACTCAAACAACACATCTAGCACATGCCACAGTTAGCTAAGACCTTAAATTAGCACATTACGGTCTACTAAGACCTTAAATTGGCAACCCCATGGCCTACGGAGGCCTAAAATTGGCCCACACATCTCTTGCCTTTAAAATCACATTCACATGCTTAGGAAAAAATTTTATTGCATTTTTTTCTTTAACTATGCATATTTCTCTCATTAAGATAAGTGCAACTTGACATTTTTTCTGGTTGTTGTTTGCAAGATTATTGCAAGATTCACAACTTGTCTACGTATGAGCATCTTCACTCACCACTGGTCCTCACCAGGCCACATGATGCTCTCATTTAATGCATTGAACCAAAATTCCTAGACCTTGAGCCCATAGCCTACAATGAATACATAACATCTATAGAGGCACCGTTAGACTAGCCAAACCATCTAGTTAGGGCTTTATATCTAGAGGTAGGTGACGTCACCGAGGATCCCCTTGTTGAAGTCCCTATAGAGACACATATCGATAGGGCAAAAATATTGAAACTTAGCTCTTTGTTAGAGCCTCAACATGCCCAAAACATCACAAAAGTACTTAATGAAAACATCAAGGTATTTGCATGGTCTTATGAAGACATGCTAGGCTTAGATCCTTGCATAGTGCAACACAACATAATCCTCGATCCCAACATAAAACTAGTTAAGCAGAAAGCACACAAGGTTAGGCCTGAGGTGGTGTTGGTAATTTACGATGAAATCACTAAGCTCTACAAAGTTGGTTTCATCCAAGTTGTTAACTATGTAAAATGGGTCTCCAACATTGTGGTTGTACCCAAGAAAAATAGAAATATATGCATTTGCATAGACTTCTAGGATCCTAATAAGGCAACCATTAAAGATAATTTCCTGTTTCCTAGTATTGATCAATTTTTTGATACTATGACTAATCATGCCTTATTGTTCTTCATGGATGAGTTCTCGAGTTACAACTAGATTTGAATCAACCTAAAGCACCAGCTCAATACTACCTTTATGACCCCTTGGGGTACATTTTTCTACACCATGATGCCTTTTGAGCTCAAGAATATAGGAGTGACCTATCAATGAGCCATG
Source organism: Gnetum montanum (assembly GCA_015680685.1). Taxonomy (NCBI): domain Eukaryota; kingdom Viridiplantae; phylum Streptophyta; class Gnetopsida; order Gnetales; family Gnetaceae; genus Gnetum; species Gnetum montanum. Next base: position 263,149 of record MNCI01004659.1, read on the forward strand.
ACATACATTTTTAACAATTACCTGTTAGGTTTGCTCAATGATTACGTTGACGATATAGCAGTTAAGTCCAAGGCATTACAAAACCATGCAGATGGCTTAGACCTTGTGCTCAAACATTGCCTAAAGCATGAACTTAGGCTAAATCCTAAGAAATGTGTCTTCAGCATCAAGACAAGTTGCATGCTAGGTTTCATCATATCCAAAGCAAGCATACACATAGACCTTGATAAGATTAAGGCCATTACCAACTTTGCACCACTAGAAAACCTTAAGGAGCTACAAAGGTTACAAGGTAGATTGCAATTCATACACTGATTTATCGCACGGTTGAATGATAAGTTGTAGACAATGCAACACTTGCTCAAAAAGGAAATCCACTTTGAGTAAATAGCTCAATGCCAATAGGCATTTGACAACCTTAAATAGAAGCTGGCTCAACTTCCAACAATCTACCTTCTGCAAGGAAATAAACCATTCTACATCTACCTTGCCACCTCTAACACATCCATTGCTTCTCTACTTTATCAAAAGTGAGACAATGGCACCAAGGTCTTCGTATACTACATATGCCAGCATTAGTTGCCTATGAAGCAAAGTATAATCATGTGGAAAATAATTGCCTCACTTTGGTCTTTGCACTCAAGAAGTGGAGGCATTATCTTTTCCATAGCCAAGTCAACATCATCTACAAAAGTGATGTATTTTGATCCATTACAATAAATTTCTGTGAGAGCAATTGCATTACATGTTGGAAACGAATAATAGTAGATTTTGACCTGCATTACATTGTGCAAGCATCAACCAAAGGTCAAGCAATAGCTGCATAACTTATAGCTTCCCCAATCGATGATCAAGTGACAATAGATCCAAAATTTCCAAATGAGCATGTCACTAGCATAAGCCAAGTGCCTGACAACTTCAAGGTACTTTTGTACTTTGATGGCACTTTAACCTCTCAAGGGGGTAGTGCCATTATTTTAATCATGCTTCTCTCTAGGGATCTCTGATCCTTCACATACCATTTCACATTTCCATACACTAGTAACATGGTGGAGTATGAGGGTCTCCTCTGAGGTATCCTAGCAACTCGTGACCTAGAATTACAAAACCTAGTGATCTGAGGTGACTCCCAATTGGTAGTCAACCAAGTTACAAATGTTTACGCTTGTAAAGCCCAACACTTGAAACCTTACTGTGACCTGGCAAAGCCTAAGCTCAAGCAATTTAGAACTATTGATGTTCAACATATCCCTCACAATGAAAATGCCATTACCGATGCATTAGCTACGTTAGCCTTAAGTATTGCACCTAAAATGTTTTGTGCATTACCCATCACAGTGGAAAATTGCATTGTGCCTATCATTCAAACAACCAACATTGCATCTATAACCACAGTAAGCATAACCCCCGTAGCAGAGTGGTACAATGACATCAAGTCATATCTTCTACAAGGTGAACCTCTATAGCATCTAACCACTACTCAAAAGGATGCAATGTGAAAGTGATCATAGTAGTATGTCATCATGGGTGATAATACATTATGTCACTAATCCTATGATGGCATACTACTAACTTGCATTAGTGATAGTGAAGTGCAAACAATCATTGAACAAGTCCATGAGGGACTCTGCAAAGGCCACATAACACCCAAGGTAATGGCGATAAAGATTAGACGCTTAGGCTACTATTGCCCATACATGAAGCGTGATTGCATCTCCAAGGCTAAGACATGCAACACATGTCAACGGAATGATAATTTAATGCATGTGCCACCCACTAAACTACATACAACACAGATCACATGGTTGTTCCAACGTTGGGGGTTGGACATCATAGGACCAATAATGCCTATGTCTTCCATAGGGAATAGCTTCATTATAACTACCATTGAGTATTTTACAAAGTGGGTTGAGGCTATTTCCCTTAGAAAGACTACATTGAAGCAAGTCTATGAATTCATACTTGACAACATAGTGTCCTATTTTGGTTTACCCATGACCATAGTCATAGATAATGGGCCACAGTTTAGCAATGCTGAGACTAAAGCTTTTTGTGAATGCCTCAAAATCAAACATTCCTTTTTTTTGCCCTACTACCCATAGGCAAATGGCCAAGCGAAGGGCACAAACAATTTCATCGTCAATCCTTTAAAGAAGATGCTTAGCAACAGCAAATGCAAATGGCATGAGCAATTTATCTATGCACTTTGGGCCTATTGTACAACATGAAGGACTACAATAGGTAAGACACCATATAGTTTGGTTTATGGATCTAAAGTAATCTTGCCTCTTAAATTATAGGTTCTATTGCTCTGTGTAGTCCTCTTAAGCTTCATCGACAAGGTTTAGAATGATGAGTTAAGAACCATGGACCTTGACTCAATAGAGGAGGAGCACATGCAAACACTTGGTCAAATTGAGTGGTACCAACAAATTTAATGGCAGAAACATCATCACAATCAGCATCAACGCCTAATCAAAAAATGGGACTTGGCCCTAAAGGCCATTCGTAAACCTGCAGATAAATTCTTGGCCGACTAGGAAGGGCCTTTCTTGGTCATCAAGGCCTATGACAATGGAGCATTCAAGCTTGCTAACTATGATGGTAATGAATTTTCCAATATGGTAAACCACTCATATCTAAAGCTATACTACACATAGCAAGCATTGCCTCATCAATGGAAAAGCAAGGTAAGCAATAGTATGCTATAACTATAAACTAGCAAAGATTAGTCTGCTATGACTATAAACTAGCAAAGATCAGTTTGCTATGACTATAAACTAGCATAGAATAGTCTTCTATGGCTATAAACTAGCATAGAATAGTTAGCTATGACTATAAACTAGCATAAGATAGTCCACCTAGACTATAAACTAGCACAGAACAGTTCACTATGACTAAAAACTGGCACAAAATAGTCCACTATGACTATAAACTGGCACAGACCATCCGCTATGATGCTAAATTGGCACAATTCATCCTTGGGTCATGACATTAAACTGGCACAACCTCCACTATCCACTACGATATTAAACTAGTGCACAGCAGTCTACTAGAACTATAAACTAGCACATCACGATCTACCAAGACCTTAAACTAGGTTCAAAGTCTACTAAGACCCTAAGCTAGCAAGGCATACAATCTACTAGGACCTTAAACTAGGTTTGCAATTCAACAAACATAGTTTTGCATATAAGCAAGTGACAATACTTCCAACTCCATGTCATCTACCCACATCTTGTGGGCAAGGCGGTGACACCACAATTCTAGAATGGATTTCCTATCATCATAAGAGGCCTCTAGAACATTTGCAACATCATCGTCCCCAAACATTTTGCTGATATTTTGAAAACACCTTTGGGCATTTTTCTGACCTTCCAAAGCTCTTTCCATGATCTTCCAGGGATCTTGCCATAGTCGCCAACACTACCAACACCAAGCTGCACCTAAATCATTACCAACCTTTGGTATTTCATTATTGCTTGGAGCTTTAATCATCAGCACAACCCTTTAGAGTAGAGGTAGCATTAGGACCCCTGTCATCTTGCCACCTCTATTGGGTTCTTGCCATTGCTTGGCACTCACCACCAATGTGGCCATTGGAACTTTTGTAGCCTTCTAGCTCTGGCACCTACACTAGTTTTCCTGCACACGCTCTTCAAGCTCTTGCAATTGGTCCAACTATAGTAGTATTTGCAACACACTCACATCTAGTAGTTCACTATCATCTCATGGTGTGTGGTTGCTTTCTTGTTTTCTCTATGTTGTATTTGTGGGATGAAGCCCTAGAGGTGGTCATGTAGAGATGCATCTCATCATGACAACAAGTCATCACATCGCTCTAATGTGCATGATTAGATTAGCCAAGCCACTCAAGAGTGCACATCCTTAGCTATAGGCTGCTTGCATTTACCCTTTTACCTTGCATTTCCCTACCTTCCCTTACATCACTGAGCTTGCAACCCCTCCAATGCACATGGCACCCTCTTTGTGTCAACCGCAGAACCCATAGCAAACAAAAGCAACTTGTCCTATGGGAAGCCTCTGTGGGCTAGTCAAAGCCCAAGTAGATGTAATGCAACTCATCCCAGGGAGAAAACTCTTGTCCTATAGATGTGACATGGTTGCACTAAAGCAAAGCCCATTAGGTGGCACACAGTCCACCTGACGAAAAGCATCCTACAACTAGCATCTTGTAATGTGTAGAACCCAAAGCAATTTCAACTCATAGTATAAAAAATAAAAAATACAAAAAAAAAAAGAATGGAGCAAAAACATGTCCCCAAGCAAGACTAGCAGAGATAAAATTTCATAACCAGTCCAACCATGAATCCACATTGACCTTATCATAAGCACTTCGACGAGAGGTCACAATTTCAAGAGCAAACCATTCTAGTACCATGGACACTAACTCTCTCACAAGCATTCTGATAAGGGGCCACTATTTTGGTGACAAGCCATCCTTGGTGCCACATCTTGTAGCATTACGTTATTTGCATTTCATTCTCTTGTTTCCCCTAGCACATTCCCTACGTCCTTTATCCCCAGCATACTATTACCCTTAGCACTCTTAAGCATGGTGAAGTTACATTTGGTCGAGTACTGATAAATGGTGTTGGTGTTGGACTTGCTATGGTGTTTTGTGTTCTTTGTTGATGTCTCTCAAGCCACTCCTCTAGATGTCAACAACCACCAAATTCGGGCCACCGGGTCTTGACTACAAATTTTTCTAAGTGTCAAAACTTGACAAAATTTTTTTTAAGTGTTGAGACTATGCTCCTCACAGCTAGGACTACGCTCCAAAGCCTACTCAACATAGTCTACACAAACTATCCAGATTTCCAAATTTCTCCAAGTGTCAATAGTTGCTACAAAATTTTTCTAAGTGTCCTAACTACACTCTCCCTGCTGGGACTACCAGAGCATATTTCAATGTAGTCAGCATGGAAATAACTAGTTTTGCAGATCCTCCTAAGTGTCAAGTTAGAGGCTGCTAAGCATGATTGGGATAGAAGAAACAATTTAGTAGATTTTTTGGCTCCTAAGCCAATGCTCCCTACTATGCTCTAGAGTGTAGTTAGCGTAGTTTGCATGAGGATGTCATTTTTTGCCAAATTTTTCTAACTTTCTAGGCTACGCTTTCCATGTTGGGACTGTGCTCTAGAGCGTAGTTAGCATAGTCTACGCTAAATCCCACCTTTTGGCAAAATTTGTCTAACATTTGGGAATACGCTTTAGAGCATAGTCAGCGTAGCCATGCAAAATAGCCTCTAGAGCGTAGCACCGACCTTTGTCTAAACTCCAACATTCCTCCAGCAATTTACCTTTCATTTGCACCCCCCCCCCCCCCCCCCCTCCCCTGGCCCCNTGTACCTATGCTTAACACCAATTGAGAGAGTGTACAACGTAGTCTCAGAGTGTAGTCTCCAAAAATGCATTATTTTGCATTATTTTTAGGTACATTGTGGTCTGTTTGGCATTTGCACATGCAATCTTGGTAGCATAGTCATAGTTTGGTAGTCTCATAGGGTCCATTAGAGCACACCAACAGAACACCATTTGCTTCAATGGAAGAGAAGTTGGGGCTAGCATCATCCCAACTACCCCTCTGCCATGTGGCACCCAATCCCTGACTCATGCTAACCATGGCCCTATAAATGCCCTAGTGCTTCATGTTTTAGGGGTTAGCAATTTGAAGCATTTAACTAGCAAGCTCGCATTCTAACACCCAAGTGCACTTGGCACTTGGCAAACATCATTGCACATCACCAAGGCACCATTGCACACTACAACCCACCACAGCCCACAAGACATCACAGCAACCAACCCAACATGTTCAGACTTCATGGAAAATGTCATTTTTTGTAGCCCAAACATCTTGAAACTATGACTACACTACCTACTATGCCTATTTGTACACTTTGTACCTCCTCATCTTCTCTTGTAATTAACTATGCTCCCCCCATTTGGGGTGGTGATGCTTTCTTTCTCACTCTCATCTTGCACATTTTTAGCATTTTCTCTTGCATTTCAACATTCTACTCATATTTTTTCCCATTTTACACATATTTGTGCATTTGTACCTTTGTTTTGCATCGTAAACCTTGACTACACTCACCCCCATGGGCACCGCAAACATCGCAAACACTATGCAAACCCTTAGCATTCATTTTTTTGTAACATCCATAAGTCCTAGTTTAATCGATAAGACTATTCTAGGTACCTTGCCTTTGTTTTCTAGCAAGCCCTCATGTGGACATGGGGTCAAGGCTATGCAACTGTGGACCTCTCAGTGTACCATTCCAGCCTCCAATGTTTTCACTTGCTATAAGTATGATGAAGTGTCTTCAGTCCAGTATGTTGACAAGATGCCATTGATGTGACCCTATTGACAAGATCCCATTGACATAGCGATTTCCACATTAACATGTACCCATCAACATGTAATCCTAGTAGGTCTATAAATATGGCATCCTAGCCATGTTAATGGGGGTTAGAATTTCAATTGCTAGCGAAATTCTTGCAATTTTTTTTAGTAAGAGATAGAATAATTTTGTAAAAACTTGTAGCAAGAGTTAAGGTGTGTACGGATCTTTATTCAAGCACTATAGTATGTGTGGCAATAAAGATGAGCTTCTTAATAAACCTTTCAGCAGTTGGACTAGCTTAATGATTTATTTATGCATTTATTTTTTCATTAATTAAGCTAGAATGATTAAGAATTTAAGTAATTAATTAAGCTAAATAGACTAGCACACATAAGTACGACCACTTTGAGCATACGTATAACACTTGGTTATCCTAGTAGCACTTAACGCTTGGTTACCCAGTAGTGTTGTACATGTTCAGGATGTGTACGAAAAATGGGACCAGATGCTTATGTTAAGATAGTTATTAATTAGCCATTAAATAAGTTGAATTAGTTAATCAATTTATTCTCAATCTATTACCAACCTTAGATGAACAAAATATAAAATAATAAAAAGCATGTGCCTTAATTACACTTACCATACAATTGAGCTTCACAAATGTAGTTGGGAAGACAACAATCATTTCATGATTACATTCACCTTCTAGATTGAATCCTATGTACAAGAACACTAGAAATCCATAGAATTAGACCAGATCGTGTGTGAACACCTTAGTGATTTGTATGGTTCACGTAGGGGTACCTTGCTACTCATCACCACACATGTACCACAAAGAACTAAATTCCACATGCTATGGGAGGGGCCTTATATTATCTACGAAACCTTTCTTTCTAAGGCCATGTTAATATATAAACTTTAAGCCCAAATAAAAAGCTACTAGTCAACATCCAACAAATAATGCCTTTCCATGAGCCTAAAAGAGATGGTAACCTAAACACCTCAATGGATGGACATGCACACTCAATTTTTCAGATCTTCTTTCAACTCAATTATGGGGGAGATGGCTATCCATGCTAACTAATCAAAGTGGCTCCTCAATTTTTTTCATTTTTTTTTGTTTTTCATAGTTTTTATCTTGCACCATTTTTAGTACATTTTCCTTATCTGAAATTTTTTACACTTTCTTCTATATTTTACTTTATTTGGTTTGTATTTCTTTTATGCTTTTCTTATGTTTTTTTTTCTTCTTTATTGCTACCAAGACTAAGTGCAACTATAGCTATGCATTAATGGTGGTTTGTACTATAATGTTATTTGATTGCTAATGTCTAAATTCTATCTTTGAATTTGATGTTGATAACAAAGACATGGTTTCTTTTTCATGATAACAAGCAATGAGTCCACATCATCCACCCATTTGTGAAACTCTATGGTGTTCCCTTGTTTTGGAAATATGTGGTCCCTTCTTAAATGAAACTTTTAAAGAAATTATGACCTTGGTAGTTTCCAAACTTGGAAAGGATTAAATGGATAGACAAGGGGGTGACTTCAAGGAGATTTGATGCTCTTTGTACTTGCCTNTTCCGCTATCAACCAATAATAGGAAGCAAAGTCTTTGCATGGTGATGAGTGGCGAGCTACCCCTACACTCAACCATACGAATATGAGCATTTCATGCACGATCCAATCAAACTCCATAGACGGGCTAGTTGATGTATCTAGATAGTTACTCGCTGATCACAATTTGTTGTCTTCCCACTTGGACTAGCATTTGCTTTATCACGTATGGTTTAGTCCAGAGTGACATGTATGATGTGGTTTCTAACCTAGTGCTACTCCTGGAGGCAATGGAAAATAACTTTAATTAAGCTAGGAGAAAAAGGGAGAGAGAATTTAAGCTAGCCTAAGTGCAATGAGCATCCATCCCTTAATCATCCGTACACATCTTGGACCTCATGCATGACTACTACTGGGATTACCAAGTGCAGATCCTAGGTATGCTACTGGGATACCAAGTAGTCACACTTGAATGCTTGTGATTAAGTTGTACGCATTCCACATTTAAGGAGTTTAGGGTGAAGAGATATTAACTATGAAATTANGTAATCTCAATCTTTATTTTAGGTCATGTGTGTGTCCAAGTACATCACACTTGAATAAAGGTGTCGTACAATTACAATCATCACACTCCAGGCATGCACTGGGGGAAAAGAGTTTAGAGGAAAAAATGACAAAAAGACTCTACTCTAATACTAAACTAACTATTAAAACTCTAACTATTTCCCGTGTGCCCCATTGTGTATTTATAGGCTCACATGGGAACTGCGATATTGCATACGCGATATCTCTTGTCAAGCCACGATATCACAGCTATGATATCAGGCATCCAATAACGAGGGTCTGATATCGGGACTCATCAGATATTAGGTGTCTGATAACAGGGGTCCAATATCAGCACCTAACAAACCACAATTCATCATACCCCCACGACTGAATAATAACTCGTCCTCGAGTTAAACAAAATAAGAACAAGTCCAATTGATTACACAGTGGAAAGGTATGGGATTATTAACCAACTAGGAATTATTCATGTTGTAGTGTGGGATTGAACAAAATAAAATTAGGACACAGACACAAAATTACAAAACTTCATTAGAACTCATGTGGTTCCAGGTGGCGGTGGTTCCTCCATGGGTGCTTTTCCTTTGTCCTACGCACCAGGCTTCTGAGATTGATACCATTGAAGAAGCACCTAATGTTTCTCCTCTTCTATCCAAGGATTATGAGCCATCCATGTTGATGTTCCAATGTTTAATGGAGTCAGCATTTTCCATGGACACAGTAGCTGCAGAAACACTTGATTGGCCTTGACATGCTATGTCGTAAATAGTTGTTGTTTCTCTTCATAGGATTGGACCCTAACCTCTCCACCTTTTGCTTGTAGTGACAAGAGCTCCCTGATAGATGTTGAATGATTGTGCCTCTTACTCTGCATGTTCTACATGAGGTCCTTGGTCTCTGCCTCCCCTTGGACATTTAGTTGCACCTTGAGAAGGTCCTCCTTGTTGTCCTCTTTTAAGGGTCATTTATAATCACACAAAGATCAATTGTTAGTAAGGTTATTGAGAGAAGTTCAATTATTTCATACCTTACTTATTGTCTTTAATAAATTTTGAATTTTTATGATTTTAGAGTTAGAAATTGTTCAAGGAAGTTGCCCCAAAAGTTTAATCTCAAACCTAGTTTGTTTACGTGACACATAAAAGGACCTAGTTTTGAGGAACGTTTGATAAAATGATGACAAAGGAAAGAATAGATTTGGCAATGAAGTATTCGAAGGGTATAAAATGATGTGGTGGTGTGCAAAAAGTACAAATTAAAAAGTCACGCAAGTGGATCCTCCCCAAAGTAGGTTCCAACCTATAATGCCCTTGCATAACCACACCTTAAAATGTTTGTAGGTACTAGAAGGGTTAAATGTAATCCACACCTATTCCACAAAACACACACATGTAGATACCATCATGATGAGGTATGAATTCAATGCTACATAAGACATGAGTCACAATTACAAGAACAATGAGGTGAGGTGGATTGTAGAAGGGATTGTAGAGATTGGGACAGGGCATAATGAATCCTCAGGGTAAGGCATGATTAATGTGTCATTAACTTGTCGCTCAAAAATTAGGACCAAGTCCATTCATCTAATCAGTAACATCGCATTATTTCATCCCAATGATAGACAATAATAAGAACATAATGATGGCAAGGCATATGATCACTTGGCATTTTGTACAAGGGAGGTGTGATTTTGCTTTGTGGCACTCTTCTTCTCTTTTCTCTTCTTTTTTTTTAATGAAATGCTTAAGTCAAAGAAGCCACCTACCTTCAGGCATGGGTGCATGTCTTCCCAGTGGGACCCCCTAGAATAGCATTGGTTTTCTTTGATTGAGTCCTTTTGATTACTCTTACTCCCATTTTTCACTAGATCTACAAGGATCTTAGTATAACCAAGCTACATGATAACTCCTACAGATGTCACCAAAGAGAATCCACAAGTTCCCTTGATGCCACACCCTGGTCATTCCTACTTAGTTCATCCTTCTTCGCTCTTGGTATAATAACGTAAGGTTACTTTAAGTTTTAATGATTAGGAATATCATTGTACCTAGGGTAGAACCTCTTATTAATAGAATGGGTAGATGGATGCTGTGGGCTCGCTGTTCAAATAATTAGTCACCTGAGACTTCATAGCATAGAACAACACCTCAACCAATGAGTCACATGAGTGTTTTATTCGTAGATGAGATTACTCATAAAAAGACAAAAAGACAAAACAATAAATTTAAAGTTGAAAAACTGGAAAACAAAAAATTGTAAAATTAAAGAAAAGGAAAACATCTATTAATTTTTCTATTGTTAGAATGGGGGATACCCCTCATAACTAAATGATTGAGCATGGCTAGAATTAATAAATGGAAGGTTGGGATCCTTGCATGTTGAAAATATTGGAACCTGATCATACTTACCCCATCGAGGTTCACACACTTGATTAGACTTGACATAGTGGGGCAAGTTACAATATGTGGTTAATTTATAAGGGGTTGACCCACTATGGTACTTGTGACCGTAAGATGGTATGCAAGGATCAACATGTATCCCCATGTGGCTATGTTCATTGGGCCACATGGTTGTTTGAGTTTTGATTGGTGGCCCTGATAAGGTAACACGAGGTGTTGGATTTGAGGGGAAAGATGCACCACAGTGTTAGACTTGTGCTAAGTTGACAGATGTAGTGGGTTCTGAACTATGGTGTCTCTTTCTATGATCATGTCTAAACAAGGGACACCTTCGATGTTGTGGAGGATTCCCACTATTGTTGACAGTAGAAGCACAAGTAACATTCGTGGGTTGATGCTGTGGTGCAAAACCTTCTAGAACACTTGGTGGCAATGTAGAAGGAGGTGAAGGATGAGAATGTTGAAATTGAGGAGAAGTATAATGTACACAAGGTGGTGGTCCTATTGGAGAGGATATGGGTTGATAGTATTGAGGAGAATAATAATAATGTGGTGAGATAGAGGATGTTGACCCAGTTGGAGAAATAGGATGTTGAACTTGATAAGCACTTAGGTTTGAATGGTATGAAGAGTGTAACCAGTTTGGGGATGGCCTCCTCCATGACTGGGATTGTTGCCATTGTGATTGAACACAGTATTTTTGCACGAACTCTAGATGTAACATTCTTCCCCAATGCTCATGTAAATGTGACAAGATTGGGCATTGACCTTTGGGGTGATCGTACATGCAAATATTACATTGATACGTATGATTAACAGTTGAGTTCTTATTCTCTTCAACCCTTATTTCTGATTGTCTAAGGATGTTTTGTCCTATTTCTTAGGTTTTCATAATTCTACCTCTAATAGTGTTGGCATATTC
>MNCI01004660.1:3588-20615 GCA_015680685.1 Gnetum montanum
AGGCCGCCGCGGTGCAGAAAGGCATGGAGACCAGCGGGGTGCTCGTGGACTGGAAGGGCCGCACTTGCAACCCCCAAAAACACGGCGGCATGAAAGCCGCCGTCTTCGTCATGGGTCCGTCTCTGTCCGTCTACAATTGCAACTTGAGCTTCAACTGCCATGTTTCCATATTTCCTGCTTTGATTTTTGTCTATGTCTCTATCTCTGCCTCTGTGTGTGTGTCTTGCTTTGTTGTGGCTTCTGAGCTGAGCTACAGATATGGACACAGGTTTGCAGGTGTCGAAGATAATGGCGATAGCAGCGATGGGCAACAACCTCATCACTTACGTCTTCAACGACCTGCATTACCCTCTGGCCAAGGCCACAAATATCGTCACCAACTTTATGGGCACCATATTACTGGTGTCGCTGCTGGGAGGATATCTGGCCGACTCCTATCTGGGCAGCCTCCTCACCATGATCGTCTTCAGCCTAATTGAGCTCTGCGCAAGCTAAGCCACTGTAAATTCTAAACTAGCAGGCCACACCTACACTCTCTTATGTTCTGAAAATCAAATCCTGAATTCGTGGCTCTGTGCAGGGGTACTTGGTAATGGTGGCACAGGCACATGTGTCAGCGCTGAAGCCGACGCCCTGTGACATGCTGAAGCAGCAGAATTGCCGGACACCGAACTGTGTGCAGGCGCTCTGTTTCTATGGTGGGCTGTACCTGGTCGCTCTGGGGAGCGGCTGCCTCAAGCCCAACATGATCGCCTACGGAGCCAACCAGTTCCAGGGCGACAGACGCATGTCCACATACTTCAACTTCTCATACCTGAGTTTCTGGATCGGGGACCTTCTGTCGGTCACGCTGCTCATCTGGGTGCAGACCCACGCCGAAGTCAATATCGGCTTTGCCATATCGGCCGGTATCATGCTGGCGGGCCTCCTCTCTGTCATCTCCGGCCGTCGCTTCTACCGCAACCGCGTCCCCGGCTGCAGCATCTTCACCCGCCTCGCCCAGGTCTTCGTCGCCGCCTTCCCCAACCGAAACCTCCATCCACCATCGCCCCCCGATTGCTCCAACCTCGCCCACCGTGCCCACAGCGACCAATTCAGGTATCAAATTCGTCTATGTGGTTGCCCATTTCCAATCCTATCCATGTATCCTAACTGAACAGAACCTGAATTCTGTCCAGTTTTGTACCTTGTTTCCAAACCGAGTACGATGAATGCAGTGAAATATTGCGTGTGAGTGCAGATTCCTGGACAAGGCGGCCATGGCACGGGAAGGAGAGGAGGGGGCGAAGCAGTCGGGGTGGAGGAGGTGCAGCGTGGAGCAGGTGGAACAGCTGAAGGCTGTGGTGAGGGTGTTACCCATATTCCAATGCACCATCATAGTGAACTGCGTGCTGGCGCAACTGCAGACGTTCTGGGTGCTGCAGGGGGCCGCCATGGACAACAGCATGGGAGGAGCAAAGGGCTTCAGCATTCCACCAGCGTCGATGCAGGCAATCCCGTACGCCATGCTCATCTTCGCGGTGCCGCTATACGAGGCAGCGCTGGTGCTGGCAGCGCGCCGAGTCACCGGAACCCATTCTGGCATCACCGAACTGCAGCGCATCGGCGTGGGTCTGCTACTCTCCGCCTTCTCAATGCTGGCCACTGCTCTGGTGGAGCAGCGCAGGCTCCGCCACGGCTCCCGATGGCTTTCGATAGCGTGGCTGGCTCCGCAATTCATGGTCTTCGGCGCCTTGGAGATGTTCACGGCGGTGGGCCTCATCGAGTTCTTCTACAGGTGAGCGCCCGCGGGCATGCAGAGCCTGCTCACGGCGCTCACGTACGTCTCCTACTCGCTCGGCTTCTTCCTGAGCTCCGTCCTCGTCAACGCCGTGAACGCCGTCACGTCAGCCCACGGCGGTCGCGTATGGCTCGCCAGCAACGATCTCAACGACGACCACCTAGATCGCTTCTACTGGCTTCTGGTCATGCTCNGCAAAAGTGTTATTATCCTCCTAGTTTCCTCTTACACCATCATCTCTGAAATTTGGGTCAATGTGTGCCTCGAATGTTTTTTGCTTTTTCTGAAAACCTCATATGGGCACTGCCATATGTATTGTGCATGCCAATTGATCGATGATGGGAAGAAGCATGACTCATGAAACCCAACGTGGAATGTTAATTATTGAGGAGCGCCAGTGGCGTCGCATAGGGAGGCACAATACTACGCTGTCATGGTAGGGTGGGCACACGCATAAGCAAAAACGAAACATGAATGTTGGGGGATTACATAGTTTAAATGCTTCAGGGGATTAGATAGTTAATATGCTTTGTGTATGCGTATGATACTTTTGCGCTTCTGTGAGTCTTTTTGGGCGTCTTATGTGTTTTTAAATTCCAGTGTTTGCGTTAGCGCAGGAAGCACTAGCATTAGCGCTCCTTTGCTGGCATGGAATCAAGGACCATGGGCACCCCTATCTTTTTTCTTCTTCTACAGCATCAGCATCCATTCTGTCATGGGCAGCGTTTATCAGTCAAGGAAACCTTTATCGTGTGCTCTGTTGTGCTGTGCTGTGCTGGACTGCTCTCTAACAAGGGCGAGAGTGTTCGTACGTCTACTGCACGCCTTTCTTTAAGCACGCTTTGTACGTTCATAGAATATAAAACCTGCAATATGGCAACATGATGCAAATCAATATGGTCCTGTTTAAAGAGGATTTGGTAAGGCCGAGGTTAATTCGAATGGCCCATATGCATGCTGTGCTTTGGTCCAGAGATTCCAAGAAATTTGTTTAAACCTAAGTGTAATTTATTTAGGTGGAGCTAATCATCAGTAATAACCAAGGACTCAATCTTGTAACGTTAAATATTATATGGCTGGCTAATCAATCCTGTAATGATCCTATATCTAATGATATAGATACTAAAATTTCAAAACTAGGCATAGGCAATTTTACATTAGAGGCAAAGATGTAAATATACTTAAAATAATTTCAAAGTATAATAGTAGAGGAGCACCAAAGAGAGGTGAAATTCCAACATAACATAAAAGGAATGCTTCACTAATTTTAGGAATACCCTTTTAGGTATTCATCTTACAACCAATCTTGAAAAAGCTCCCTTCTAAGATAGGAAAATAATAAGACATTACCCTTTTAGCTTTTTAAGAAAAAAAGAAGAGGGATATAGTCACGGCAAAAAATGAAGCATGATGTTAACTAGAGCACACAAAGGGAAAACATTAATTAGAGAATTTTCAGTGAACCACATTACATTGAAATTTTCAAATGGTATAAAAACAAGGAAACAAAAACAACTCCAACTACCTATCTGGGGTAGCCTCTATTCTATGGAAAGAAATCAACTAACACTTGGTAGGGAGTGTTAGGAGAGATGCAAAAGAAGTTGGCCTCTTGGAGAGGTATGTTTCTATCTTCTACAAATAAGCTAACTTTGGCTAAATCTATCCTCTCAAACATTCTCATTTATAGTGCACTCATTTTTAGTTCCCCAGCCCAATTTGTATCGCAAGTCAATTAGATTATGAGGAATTTCCTTTAGTCAAGTGGGGAGGAGCATCGTTGATTTCATTTGATTGCTTGGGATAAGGTGGCTATCCTAGTTCATGCAAGTGGTTGTGGGCTTCGAGATTTCAAGAGGTAGGCTTGTATTCTAGCTGCTAAGCTGGATTGGGAGGTTTGGTCTCAAGTAGACAAGCCTTGGGTCAATTTTCTTCAAATGTGCTATCCTAATTTGTGAACCTACCTAGCTAAATCCTTGAAGATATAGAAAACCATTAAGAAAGGATGGACTTTCTTTCAAGTCACTTAGGCATTAGGAATTTGGGGAAGGAGACATTCTGGTGGAAGGTCTTCTAATAGAACAAGCTTATCACAAAATGATTGGGCAAAGTTTTTCTAAAGTAGTCATCCTATTGTACAAAGGTCCAAGAGCACAAGTAAAGGATTGATTCAATAGGGGGTAGTGGAGAACTCCATCAATCTTTCGCAATCATAATAGACATGGCCAATTCACCAAATTGTAAATATCCTTAAAAGACATAGCCCCTCTAATTTAGCCCATGAAGATACCTTGCATTTTACTTTGACAAACTGGAGACAATGAGACTCATATCTTTATATGCAATCCTTTGCCAAAGTAAGGGGATGGGACCTTATTTGAAGGTTGCATTGTTGACCAAAGATGAGGTTTTTTGCTTGGTTGTTGGCTCATCATGGAATGCTCACTCAGGAAAAAATCTAGTAATAGCATTTTTCCATGGCCTCCTAGTGTATCCTTTGCTATAAGGAGATTGAAACTACAAAACACATTTTCACAAAATGTCTATTTACAAAGGTTGTAGGTTGATTTGTGTGCATGTGGACTAGGATCCTATGGGATCATTGTTAGGCAATGATTACAGAAGGGTCCATCATTCAAAGCCACTTACATGAGATTTCATTATGGGTGGAGGTTGCCTAGGAGATTTGGATCAAGAGGAATGTTAACACATTTCATGCAAACTATGTAAACTCTCCCTATAAATATATCTCGAAAGCATTCACCAGCTTTCACTTATGGAAAAACATCCATGAATGCACAATGACAGTGTTTAATGCTTGTGACTTCTTGTGAGATGAGCTAATATGGCACTCGTAAACTATGTGTTCTTTTGCTTTTCTGAATATGAATACCCCTTGTTTTAAATGAACTTTCTTATGTAACACATGATTATTTTTTGGTTCTTAGTTACAATGCCCTATAGGAATGCCTATGGCTTTTTAATTAGTCTAAGTATTCATTTGTTTTGCTGGAGGGTCTTCTACCCCCCATGATGATATTGCTATTGTAATTGTTGATTTGAGGGTTCATCCCTCTTCTTATATAAATGACTAGACTTTCCCTTTAAAAAATGAACAACTCCAAGAGTGAAGAAAAAATTCTTGAAGTTAAGGACCATCACTAAATAAATTTTCCTACAAAATTGGCTTAAAATTATGTAAATATAAGCTACACAAAAACCAAGAACTTTAAGCAAGGAGACAAGTAAAAAAGTAATAGATGAATTAGTCTTCCATATTGCAAAGTATTGCAAAGAGCACATATTGGATCATGAACAACTAAATGAGAGCAGTAAATGCCAATAGGCAAACCTTACTAAATTAAATACTATTAAAAATATTTAATTTTTTAAGGAGTGAAAACATTCTGTATCTTTTAAATTAAGTGCTTCCATAATTGCATGTTATAGCTAACATTCCATAGATAATTGAATCTTTGCCAAATCATAATAATCCTAGCCCCTCCCAAGACTCCACCTTGGTGACATGAGCATTGAGGCTCTAGGTGATGATCCTTGGTCAAATGCTAGCATTAAAACTAATAATAGTACAAGAAAACTAGGGTTGAATTGAAAAAATTGAGTGATTAAAATTTTGTCTAATATATGCAAAAAAGTCTAAAAAATTAAACTATTTAAAGCCATTAATGTCATAGAGAATATTGCACTCAAACTAAGTAATTAATCATTTGCACATACGAAAGGATGAAAGAAAGGTAAGGCCAAGTTTACACTACACACAATAAAGGAATTATGCTTAATAACCCATGGTTCATTATTAATAGGAAGCCACTAAGGAGATAACTTATTAAGCATTGAAGTAGGAGCTGTGAAATTGTTCAAGATCCAAATATTACTGATAAATCTCTAAGTCTTCTAAATGTATTTTATGGCAATAAAGTTTTTCAAGTCATAAGGTTAGAGCTAGGGCACAAGCATTCAAAAGAGGTTAAATTTTTGTTCATTCACCAATCCTCATAGGATCCTACCTTGGTAGGATGAGCATTGAACCTCTAGGTGATGATCTTTTTTATAAACAATGAGGTGTTATCCTAGTGGTAAGACTCTTAATTTGAAAGCTCCAAATTACAAATATCTTAGGGTGTGCCAATGTTTCAATTATTTTAGGTTCAAACACCCCCTAATGATCCTTTTAAGAACTTGAAATAGTTATAACTTTAATGAAAAAAACTAAATTTAAAAAATGAGCATTGATGGCATACGACATCGTGTGGGCTACTCTCCCTTGTTTTATAAATAAGAGGTGACTCTCCCTTTTTTCACCATCTATATCTAGACCTTAGCCAAAATTTTTTCATTTTCCCATTCCAGAGTTAGAATAATTTCCATGTGCCTGCAGTAGGAGCGCCAAAGTGAATGGATCTTTATTCGAGCAATTCTGTACCTGAGTACAGAATTGTGTACGGCAATAAAGACGAACTTTTGGATAAACCTTGCAGCATATGGATTAAGCTAAATAGGACTTTAATTATTGTTAATTGTTTAAATGCTTTCTTAAGGAATTAATCTCTCTCAACCCTCAACTCTCATAGTTAAGTGCATTCAATACGACTGCTTCGAGCACGTGTGTTACACTTGGTAATCCCAGTAACGAATAGCGTTTGGTAATCCTAGTAGCGTTGCATTTGTTCAAGGTGTGAATGGCAAGTGGGAACAAATACTGATGCGAGGACGATTGGAGCTTACTTAGTGAAAGTTAGTTACTTAGTTTCTTCACCCTTTCCTTTCTTAGCATAGGTGATAAAAACATAAACGATATAAAAATCACATGCCTCAAGCTTACTTAACCATACAACCGTGACAAATACAAGCTTGGGAGGATAAAGATTGATTAACCTTAGGTGTTCCATAAGGCATGTAGGCACTTAGTTTGCAAGCTTTGACTAGATTGTGCGTGTAACGCTTATATTCGTATGGTTGAGTGTAGCGGTACCTTGCCACTCATCAAGCATGTTTGGCTAACTTTAGGCTTATCCATCTAGATGTGCTTGTGGAGAAAAAAATTTCTAAGACTCAATACCAATTAAGCACTTTATCATTCACTTAGCATATAAGATAATACATACCCTATTTATAATAATTCACCAAAAAAAATGAGATGTTAGTCTAGTGGTATGGATCCTGACTTAGTAACCCCAAGTCACAAGTTTGATTCTACTAGATAGCACCAAGATATACACTTCTATAAATCTTGGGATGTACCTATGTTTCAATTATTTTAGGTTCTAACACCATATATTAATTCACCAAAGCCTAAGCCACCATCATCTTATGACAAAAGCCTATTCTATAGTGGCTAATAGTCCAAAAAACAAATTCACAAGTTATTCAATGTGATGATATGCAACAACACTATGAGCCCAATATGAAAAATAGTACACAAGTTGCTTGGATGATATGCTAAGTCTTTTTTATCTTATTGACTTCAACATCCCATAAATTTTTTGAGGATCCAATAAAAAAAATAGAAAAGCTTAAGAAGTAGAAGATATTTAATTTTTTTAGAAAATGCTAAGATTTTAAAAAAGACCATCTTGAAACCCTTTATTACAAAAAATGAAAATTTAATTGATGAGCAGCGAGGTACCCCTATGCTTAGCCATACAAATATGAGTGTTACATGCAATCTGGTCTAACTCCAAGGACTAAGTGCTTATGCGCCTTCACAGAACAAGGATGGGTTAGGCGATCGTTGTCTTCCCAACCTTACTTGTATGGCATGATTGTATAGTTAAGTAAACTTGAGGTATATGATTTTTATGCTTTTTATGTTTTATGTCCTAGTGCTAAAGAGGGAAGAAGTGAATTAATTGAATAACTAATTTAAATTAACTAATTAGCTAGGTCATAACTAGTCCTAACACCAACATCCGATCCCACTTTCCGTACACGTCCTGAACCAGTGCAACACTACTGGGGTTACCAAACGCTAATTGTTACTAGGTTACCAAGCATTCCACGCATGCTCGAAGTGGTCGTACTGATTGTGCTTACTTGTGAAAATTAATGAATCAATAAAAGTAACATTAATTAACTAATGAAAGCATTAAAGAACTATAAATAGCATTGAGGGTGAGAGATAAGCTATTCTGAATGCTGCAAGGTTTATCACAAAGTTTGTCTTTATTTCCAGACACAAGGTGTTCTTAGGTACACAAGGCTCGAATAAAGATCCGTTCACTATATGACTCCTACTGCAAGCACTCAGAAATAACTCTAACTCTGAGAGGGAGAAACTGCAAGAGTTTGGGTAAGGGACTAAGAACTAACTACAAAACCAAGTAAGCCCGCCTCTTATTTATAGGCAACGAGACAAGTCCTAATATCAGATGTCGAATATCGCTTGGTAGGATTCGATATTGCGGACCCGATATCGTAGCCCTGATATTGCAACTCATCATACTCACATGACTAAATAAAAACTCATCCTTGAGTTCCTTACAAAATATTGGGAAGGTATGGGATTATTGACTAAATGACAATTGACGATGACATGGGATGATAGACTTAAAGTGCCTGGGGAACGGATTGATAAATATATTACAGCATTGGTGTTCATGCCCATTGTGGTAAACATTGTACATAGATGACATCCAGACCCTCATTCGATAGGAGACCTGCTATGATGCCACCAATCAAAGGCACGTACACGAGGATTGAACTGCACCATGGGCAAAGTTTCCGAAAGGACCATGTTCTTTGGCAGTGCAGCTAATCAGCCAGACTCGTGTTGGAATTCCTACCTCAAGAATGAAGTACATCATGAGCAAAGTTTCATTTTAGAAAAAAAAAAAGAAAAAAAAAGAGGACCATGTTCATTGGAAGTGTAATAAGTTCTTGAGTGTGATGGGGTCTGGCAGCAATCCTCACCCTAACCTCCATTTCCCTTTTAAATTGAAGTTTCCAAAAAAAAAAAACAAGGAAAAATCTGAATGTTGTGGCTTACTATGATCTAATATGAGCTTTAGCTCATCCTCCTCATTAAGTTTTGTATAAGTCACTTGCTCAGAATAGCCTACATACTTTTACTGTTACCTTGTGACAATATTGAGAATGAGAGCTTAACTATATATATATATATCTATAAATCCTAGTTAAAATAACAATAAATTATATATTTAAGTTTTAATGTTGTTTTGGATGGCTTACGTTGGTATCTCTTTTGATCATTTGGTTATTTTAATCATGTTTAGATCACTATAATTTACTTTCAAATTTTATCTCCTTATTTAGTGATTTTTCTTATTGCATTTCTTTTCAATAATTGCATGATTCTTATTGCTCCTTGCACTTGCATACAATTTGTAGTTTGGGGGCTAAGCGTTGAGGTCAACCTCACCCATGCTAGGCATGGGGCCATTATCAATGCACATGTAAGAAATTATAGTTGCAAAGTAGTCAAAATGCACAAATCAAATTCATAGAAATTCAACAAATGCTATACTGGTTTTATGTAAAAAGAAAAATATACAGAATAGGTCCTCAACCATACATAAATGAAATAAAATAAAAATTATGAATTTCAATTGCTAAATGAGCAAGTAGTACACCAGCACATGATAAATAGTGCACCACATGCTTTGCACAGACCTCTAAAAGATGACCTCAATGCAACCTATTACCAATTGCCCCTTGGAGAGAGAAAGTGATATAAAGGAATTCTATTTAGAAAAGAAAAGAAATAAAATCAAGAGAAAAGTTAAGCCACCTGAAAAATGCCAACAAAATAGCATATCTTTAAATTATAAAACATGCTAATGACTGCATAATTTGTGCAAGTCTAATGAATTGATTTTCATATATTTTTTTTAAAAGTCAAATACAGCATGCTCAAATAAAGCATGATGCTACAAACAAATTTCAAAACTATTTGATTTGATGTCAGCAAATAGATTTTCTTTTTTGGAATTCCCAAGGAGTGCCAGTTGAAACTCCTCCTATCATTGAAAAGAATTACATATTTACAAAACGTTTATTAAAACATTTGTAACAATGATGCAGCGTGTTGACAGCAAATGATGGTTAATGGTAGTTCACGGGTTTCTTCTCCTGCAGGCCGCTATTTACAACGGAGCCAACCAAAGCCAACGGGGGGTGAAGTAAGAGCCTGTAGCCACCATTCTCTCTTCTGCTGCCAGGAAATAGTGACAATGAAGGCAGAGAATCACACAAGCGCCACCTGCACATGTAGACGGTGATAGGTGGCACGTCAAGAATGATGCTGACTCTCGAGCTTGGTAGTAACGGTGTGGTGTCATGTGACTGACAAAGTCATGTGGAGAGATTGGCTACTACATGTAACAGCCATATGGATCCAGTTGTCGGTAAGGGTATTGTTGCCTTGGTGGTGGCATCCCCCATGACTGTGGGTATTACCACTATTGGTGTTGGTTAATGGGTTGTGGCAGAGTTCCACTTGGATAATACTTTAAAGGTTGGCGGAACTACCTTGGGTTACCTTCGGGATAAGGTAATCGTCAGGGTGCTTGCCATTTGTTAAGTCATGGGTTGAGTGCATACACCCCAGACTCTTGTAGGTGTGAGATTACTAGGCAACATCCCTTAGGATGGTTGTATTGACATATTTCACATCCATCGTCATTGTCCATATCAGAATCCACAACCTCTTCGGTGATTGCCATTTTACACTTACCTTTGTTACATGCATGGTCCATGTCCCTCTTTTTCTTTTTGTCATAGTCACTTCCTCGCTCCATAGACTCCTCTACAATTTTGAGAACAATTTTAAATCTACTATCTAGGGAGTTCCACATTCTTTCTACCTTTGCCGACACTTCTATTGTTAATTTTTGGTGCAGCAAGGTTTTTCTATTCACCATCTCTTCAAGTGGTGACTCTTCCTCCTCCTCATAGAATCTTGCTCCCCTTTTTTAGAGGGAAGGATCTCGGTTGTACTCTTCCACACTTTCTCTCTTACATAGCTCCCCTTTTTCCTTAGCTACTTGCTCTAGTAATCTATGAACCTGATGAGACCTAAGCTTTGATAATCTCCCTTGGGCATACGTTCCAAGGGTTCTCCTTGTTTCATGCCTAAGTCCATCTACAAGATGGCTTAGTTGATCCCACTGCGAGTACCCATGGCCTAGGCAACGATGTAATAGTGCATAATAATGGCCAATGGTAGCATCCAAGGATTCATGATTTTCTTACTTCCATCCTTGGATTTGGTTTCCCAAATTCGACACTTGAGAGTATGTTTGATACTTATCATTAAACAGTTCTAGCATCGTACTCCACCTCCGAATGGATTCTAGTTCTAAGGACCGGTACCAGCTTTCCGCTTCTTTCACTAGTATCCTTGGGAAGAACTTTAGTTTTTTCCATTCATTCTCAATGTTCTGCAAGGCACATGCATCGTGAAATTCTTGTAAGTGATTTTGAGGATCAGTGTTGTATCCCCCCTTAAATCGTGGGATATTGTTCAAGTCTAACCTCTTGATCCTACTAACTTTTTGATGCCTTGTGGGAACTCTTATGGCCTCTGTGATATCTAACATGCTTCTAGTCGTGAGTAGGGGTTCTTTGTGGTCATCTCGTTCATAGTGTCTATGATGTCTACACAATTCCCTACTCTCCCTTCTTCTATGTTGTGATTCTCTACAGTGTCCTTGTCCTCGTTCTTGACTCTCCCATCGAGGTTTCTCACTTTGTTTTCCTTTATCCTCATGGTTAGGTTCCCTGTGATTGCATCGTGACACTGAAGGAGAGGGTGAATGTGACAGTGAAGGTGAAGAAGAAGGAGAACCATTGTCATGATGATGTTTTCTACCTTCTTTTCGGTGGTCTTAGCCCCGATCGTGATTACGATCAGAACACCCATCCTTATCGTGTGTTTGTGTTCCCTCATTGAACACTTTCTGTTCGTGGGGATCAAAACCAAGGTTGTGAATCGTGGAGTGGAGGTTCTGATACACCACCTCCTGACCATTATTAGGAGGCAAAACATCATTTGGTGGAGAACCCATTGAAACCAGTTCACCACCCTCAATTTCGCTCAAGACATGCTAAGCGTTATGGGGTCATTCACCCTTCAAGGATGTATGATATGTCTCCTGTTGCAAGTCCCTTTGACATTGTGCTTCTGTGGGATGGTAGTCCCTTGTGTCATGATCGCATGCAATGTATTCTGCATATAACTATGACATGCCTATTCGTGTGAGAGCATGAAGGAGCATGTTGGGTACACATCGGTCTAGGGGAAACACTATGTTACCCTCCAAGTCTCTCCAACAAAATTGTTCATCTTGATGGAGAATAAAGGTAAATTTGGGTACATACTCATCATGATGAATATATACCACACGGAACTATTGAGGAACTGGTAGATCTTGGTTACGTGTGTTATGCCACTGACTATCTCTTGTGTTAGTCCTAAGCGGTGAAGTGCTTTTGTGTGAAGAAGAAGACATTTCCATCTTGGTTGGTGTGCGATTTACCATTGTTTCATCTTTCCTTTGATCAACCCTAAGGGTTTTTTCTAGTGTCCCAATGATATGGATGATTTCCTATGTTCTACGGTGTGCACAAACAACTAAGTCCCTTGCAAACGCACCAATGATGAGTGGCAAGGTACCCCTATCCTCAACCATGTGAATATGAGTGTTTCACATGTGATCCGGTCAAACTCCAAGGACTAAGTGCTTACGTGCCGTAATGAAACACTTAAGGTTAATCAATCATTGTCTTCCCAAACTTACTTGTATTATCATGGTTGTATGGTTAAGTAAACTTGAGGCATATGATTTTTATATCTTTTATCTTTTTAATGTCTTATGCTAACAAGGGAAGGTGAAGAGAACTAAGTGACTAACTTTCATTAACTATTCACTAACTATGTTCTAATTGTTCCTAACACTAGTATCCGTTCCCACTTGCCACACACATCCTGAACCAGTGTAATGCTGATGGGATTACCAAATGCTACTTGTTACTGGGTTACCAAGTGCTACACACATGCTCGAAGCGGTTGTACTAAGTGTACTTACCTAGGAGAGTCAAGGGTTGAGAATGATTAATTAACTAGGAAAGTATTTAAACATTCAAAAATAATTAATTATTATTTATCTTAGTCCATATGCTGCAAGGTTTATCATAAAGTTCATCTTTATTTTCGTACACAAATGTGTGCTCAGGTACAATTTTCTTGAATAAAGATATGTTCACTTTAAGACTCCTACTGTGGGCACATGGAAATTATTCTAACTCTGGAATGGTAAAACTACAAGAGTTTAGCTAAGGGTCTAAGTCTAAGTGCTTAGAACAAGGAAAGTCGCCTCTTATTTATAGATAATAAGATGGGATGCGATATCACGTACACAATATCGTTGCTCATCACCAAGTTAAAAGTGTTGAGATGAAATAGTGAAGGAGAATTTACTTTAAATGAATTTAGATCCTATTATAAGGCACATTGGATAAAACAAAAATTCAAAGTACCTTATTCTCTATAGCCAAATGGTATTGTAGTAAGAAAGAATAGAATAGTAATAAAAATGGTATGATGTATCATGCATGATACTTAGGTGCCAAATTTTCTTTGGATTGAAGTAACTTATTATACATTTCATACTATTAATTGCAACAACAATTTTATAAGACACTCCATGAATTATGAAATGACCCAACAAAGACAATGTGTTAATATCTCATCTTTATCCCTTTGTGAAGACATGTTACATCCATATCCCATAAGTACACTATGATGAGTTGGACCTCAAGGTCATGGTGGAGTTGCTACTCAATTATTCAATAGATCATAAAGACTATCAAATTTGGAATATCAAAAAACATAGAATTATTAAATTATGTGATGTGGTATTGACAAAATATTTTTGAATACACATTACATTGTGAGTCATGAACAAATGGAAAAGTCTATGGTGAGCTCTCCTAAAGTTAAAAATAACTACAGCCTTATGTATCTTAACGATAATATGAGGTGTTAGCCTAGTGGGAACCCTAGGTCACATGTTCAATTCTACTAGGTAGCATTGAATTATAATTTTTAAAAAAATCCTTCAGAGGAATTCTGAATAGACATAAGTAAAATTTTTAGTTTCATTATCTTCTACAATGTCAAAATATAAAGTTTTAGTCAATCTAATTACTAAGTTGAAGTGGTTGTGTTAGTTATATGAATAACTTAAGAAAAAAATTCACTTACTAACATGATAATCAAGAGTGTAACTAAATTAATAAAAAACTAGTGTTTCATGAAAGAACCAAGCATAGTAAGGTTTCGGTGCATTATATCTATCATGCATTTGTTGAAGGGTTCATTTCCCTAACTTATATCAAGTAAATGACAAATCTACTAGCTCCCACATACTATTATCAAGTAAAGCTTGGTATTCTGATTCCATGTCTTTCTTCCAATAGGTGTATTGGACTACTTCAAAGAAGGTAGGTTAACCATCAAAAGTAAGATAAAGTTCAAGTTCAACCAGTTCTTCCATAACTCTACATTGATCATATTATCTTCTTGTCTTATTTGAGGATTTTTCCTCATCTATCTTTAAAGATGGAAAATCATCAATAGGTGCATCCTCATTATCTCACTCGATGTTAAGTAAGGAGGCTCATGAGCTAGATGGATAATTGATCAGTAGTTGATTTTATGAGGAATGATGAGTGTTAATCAATTTGTTTGTGCACATAATCAAATAACAATAATGACCAATCATCATTACTACCTTTCCTCCCTTTCAATGGTTAGGAGATGAAAATCTTTTACTACTTCATTGTGATAGAAAGAGTTAATGCTCAACCCACCTCATGGATTTCAAAAGGCTAGTAAATAAATAAAAGTTTAACCTCTTTTTGGGGGTTGTTAGACCCTTGAAAAAAAATTTATTAATTAAAATGGATCATCAAATACACATGAAGCATCTAACAAACCACATAGAAAGGGTAAAAAATACATAAGTAGCATCTGATACAATGGATAGAAATAACAAGAAAGGAAAGACTCAACAAATTTGGAGATGCCTACTGAAGATTTCATCTTTAAAATTAGGTCAATAATAGAAAAAAGTACAATTTCAAGAATTCAATTTTGATCAAAAACCAACTATAATTACTAGTACAATTAGAATGAAGAAAGAATCAAATGAAATAGACAACCAGAATTAAAAAGAAGAGCTTCCTTGTAGAGTTTAACCTTTTTTTAAGTAGCTATGCCTAAGCTTGAAGCTAAATTTTACTACTTAAAAAACAAACAAGTACCTCATCATCTCTAAGGTTTAACCAAAAAAAAAAAAAACATGTTGCAATTGCATTATCATCAATTATATTTATTGATTCACAATTTTCGTATGTAAAAGTAGTATTTAATGTCCATTACTTTTGTCCAACTTGAACTGGAATTCAAACAATGAAGAAAGAATAAATGTGATTGGCTCCATCTCAAGTCGGTGACTAGTATAATGTTGCTCTAGTGATAAGACATTGGAAGTCTCAGCACAGAAATCACCTTTTAAAACTTAACCCATAAGATCTTGTACGTAATTAAAGAACAATTTATACAGTATGATTGATGGCAAAGACTATGATCTTGTGAGATATGTATGTAACTTTTAATCCAAATTCATCATTCCTCAATCTAAATCTCCTGAAAGAATGGCTGGATACACCAA
Source organism: Gnetum montanum (assembly GCA_015680685.1). Classification (NCBI taxonomy): domain Eukaryota; kingdom Viridiplantae; phylum Streptophyta; class Gnetopsida; order Gnetales; family Gnetaceae; genus Gnetum; species Gnetum montanum. Next base: position 19,084 of record MNCI01004660.1, read on the forward strand.
TACAGAGGCTAGGGGGGCGGTCGCTACACCTTCATAGAAAACAGCCAAAGCATAGGCCCGATCATGAGTGTCCATTGTCGAGTGATTAAGAGCGATCGCAAAAGGCCAATCCACCTATGATCTGTAAAAATGTAGTAGACTCGACGGGGAAACCTTTAGTGGTATGAATCTCTTTTGGTGGATCTTCAATAGGTTACAGCGATGAAGCTTTGCACGTACTAAGACATTCTTGTTGGTACCTCCGACGTACAGGGAAGATTTTGTTTATTTTCTTACTGTGATCCATCCCTTGTTAATTTTTTGTTTGAATAACAATGGCGATAGCGACGCAGTTGTTTTTGTTGTTGAGACGAAAGATTACGGAAAAATAGGTAAAGTAGGCAAATAAATCCTAAATAAGCTTAAGGGCAGAAAATGTAGTGCATGACAACAACCCAAAAACACCGTCGAAGAATTGAAGGGCAGCGATTCTGCTATGACTATCTCTGTATCTATCTATGTGCTATGTTATGTGATACGCTACTCTACTGCTAAATCTGTTATTATTACTGCTACTGCTGCTCATGCACCGTAAATTGTAATCCAGACTTTGGTCCATTGATCCTCTCGGCGTCGGTGGCTTTTTGATGTCTAGGCTACGATGTTCATGCTTTTGTGCAGAGATGTTCACTGTGGACAGTGACGCCTGATACTATTCCATTTCTATGGCTAACCCATCATTCATTTACGAATGAATGTGTGTTTCTATGCACCAGAGATTTACAAGCATGTAAAATTCGCATTGGGTACGTAAATTATAATTTTTGGTGCAATAAAATTTCACAAACCGTTTACGGTGGATTCGGGCACGCGTACACAAGCATGTAAAATTCGCATTGGATACGTAAATTATAATTTTTGGTGCAATAAAATTTCACAAACCGTTTGCGGTGGATTCAGGCACACGTACACAAGCGTGTAAAATCCTTGCGTACGTAAATGGTAGTTTTTCGTGCAATGGTGTCTCAATTTTCAACTTTCAATCATAACATTCATTGTCCATTCAAATCTTACCTGTTACCGATAGATGCTCCTACTCCACCATTTGTAACGAATTGGATGCTTCCGCTGCCAAACTCTCCAAACGCTTGTATTTCTCTCTTCCACCTCTGAAATTCTTTCACCTTTAGTTTTTTTTAGTATCTATATTGTATGTTTTTAAGAAATTTGATTTATTAATGTCAATTAATTATAAATTTTGTGAAATAGGTATGCTTGATATTTTATAATGTTGAAGAAAATGCAAGAGATATAAGAATCATTACAAACAATGGTTATAACCAGTAAATGGAAGAATTGGGAGGAAGCCAACACAACTAAGGGAAAGACTGTTAGAGAAAAGATTTTATAGATGAGTGGTGGAAACAAATGAAGTGAAAAATAATTTATTTGAAATATAATTCTTTATTTTTTATATCTTATTAAAAATAAGTATTTGTTATTTTGTAGGAGGATTGTTGGCATGTTGCAACCTATTGTTGATTTCATTTGCT
>MNCI01004660.1:21241-41577 GCA_015680685.1 Gnetum montanum
TGTTCATAGCACAATTAGATTGGAAGAAAGAAAAGAAATAAAATATAGGCAATCACCTACTCTTTGTTGGGATGTTAATCCAGAAAATGATGTTCCAATAGTTGATGATAGACAAAGTTACTCTACTGACTTAGTTAATGTTCCTGGAGCGATGAATTTTAATATTGATGATTCAATCCTTGATGAAGATGATTACCATGCAAATAATATTAATGACATAGAACAAAATGAAGCAGGTTTTAGAAATTTACTCTTTAGAGTAGAGCAAGGAGAAAATATAGGTTAAAATTAGAATTTGAACAATGCGACAATTTCTAAGCTTTGGCAAGAAACTCTTTTGTGATGTAAAAAGAGATAGATAATTTTGTAACAGTATCATATATATATATATATATGACAATGCTAAAATATTTTATAACACACATTAGACTCAATACTTAATGTTTCATTGCAATCTTTTATGCAATTCTTAAGCATTAACAATATCTTGAATTTACATTGTACTTGTTCTATATTTTACAATGTTTTTTATGATATATGAGATTTAATTTTTTAAAAAAACTAATATATTCAAATTTTCTCTATCATGTCCACCTGGCTACGAACCCATCCCGACGTTTTCTCTATCATGTTCCCCCAACTACGAACCTATCCCCACTTTTTCTCGAGGCACATGTACCCAAACATGTTCAGGTGTGTTTTTGGTCACCTTTCCTGCATTATTTAACAATGCTCGTCCTCCCTCCATTTGTCCTACACACCAATCGCTTCAGAATCATGGATAGCCAAATGGCATCGCAGCAGCAGGTGTAGCCTATAGCAGCTGCCTTAGCCTGTGCTGACAAGGCTGCCACGGTGCAGAAAGGCATGGAGGTCGACGAGGTGCTCGTGGATTGGAATGGACGCACTTTCAACCCCCAAAAACATGGTGGTATGAAAGCCTCCGTCTTTGTGATGGGTCCGTCTTAGTCCATCTACAATTGCAACTTGAGCTTCAACTTCCATGTTTCCATATTTCCTACCTGTATCTCTATCTCTAACTCTGTGTGTGTGTCTTTCTTTGTTGTGGCTTCTGAGCTGAGCTGCAGATATGGGCACAAGTTTGCAAGCGTCGAAGATAATGGCCATAGTGGCGGTGGTCAACAACCTCATCACTTACGTCTTCAACGACCTACATTATCCTCTAGCCAAGGCCGCAAATATCGTCACAAAATTTATGGGCACCATATTTCTGGTGTCGCTGCTGGGAGGATATCTAGCCGACTCCTATTTGGGCAGCCTCCTCACCATGATTTTCTTCAGCCTAATTGAGCTCTGTGTAAGCTAAGCCACCGTAAATTCTAAACTAGTAGGCCACACCTAAACTCTCTTATGTTCTAAAAATCAAATCTTGAATTTGTGGCTCTATGCAGGGGTACATGGTAATGGCGGCACAGGCACATGTGTCAGCGCTGAAGCCGACGCCTTGTGAGATGCTGAAGTAGCAGAATTTTCGGACACAGAACTGTGTGCAGGCGCTCTATTTCTACGGTGGGCTGTACCTAGTCGCTCTGGGGAGTGGTTTTCTCAAGCCCAACATGATCGCCTACGAAGCCGACCAGTTCCAGGGCGACAGACGCATGTCCACATACTTCAACTTCTCATACCTGAGTTTCTGCATTGAGGACCTTTTGTCACTCACGCAGCTCATCTGGGTACAGACCCATGCCGGCGTCGATATCATCTTTGCCATATTGGCCAGTATCATGTTGGTGGGCCTCCTCTCCCTCGTCTCCGGCCACTGCTTCTACCGCAACCACGTCCCCAGTGACAGCGTCTTCACCCACCTAGCCCAAGTCTTCGTCGCCGCCTTCTGCAATCGAAACCTCCATCCACCATCACGCCCGATTGCTCCAACCTCGTCCACTGCGCCCAGAGCGACCAATTCAAGTATCAAATTCGTCTATGTGGTTACCCATTTCCAATCCTATCCATGTATTCTAACTGAACAAAACCTAAATTTCATCCAGATTTGTACCTTGTTTCCAAACTGAGTATGATGAATGCAGTGAAATATTGCGTGTGAGTGTAGATTCTTGGACAAGGCGGCCATGGCATGGGAAGGAGAGGAGGGGACAAAGGAATCGGAGTGGAGGAGGTGCAGTGTGGAGCAGGTGGAACAACTAAAGGCTATGGTGAGGGTGTTACCCATATTCCAATGCACGATCATAGTGAATTGCGTGCTGGCGTAACTGCAGACGTTCTGGGTGCTATAGGGGGCCACCATGGACAACAGCATGGGAGGAGCAAAGGGCTTCAGCATTCCACTAACGTCGATGTAGGCGATCTCGTACGCCATGCTCATCTTCACGGTGCCACTGTACAAGGCAGCATTGGTACCGACAGTGCGTCGAGTCATTGGAACCCAGTCTGGCATCACTAAACTGCAGTGCATCGGCATGGGTCTGCTACTCTTGACCTTCTCAATGTTGTCCGCTGCTCTGGTGGAGCAATGCAGGCTCCACCACAACTCTAGATGGCTTTCGATAGCGTGGCTGGCTCTGCATTTCATGGTCTTCGGCACCTAGGAGATGTTCATGGTGGTGGGCCTCATCAAGTTCTTCTACATGTGAGTGCCCATGGGCATGCAGAGCCTACTCACGGTGCTCACGTATGTCTCCTACTCGCTCGGCTTCTTCTTGAGCTCCATCCTCGTGAACGCCATCACGTCGGCCCACGATGGTCACGTATGGCTCGCCAGCAACAATCTCAATGACGACCACCTAGATCGCTTCTACTGGCTTATGGTCATGCTCAGCATCTTGAATCTCCTCCATTTCCTCTTCTGGGCACACTCGTTCTAGAAATCTTGTGCTTGCACAACACCTACATTGTCGGCATCCTCCGCCAAACCGACGGAGCCTCAGACTCAGCCTTCGCCTTAGCCTTAATCTTAGCCTTGCATTGCGTTGCCTTTATTTTCTAACTGTAAAGCCGAGTAAGCCTACATCTGATCATAGCTATACTGTAACAAAAGTCTTATTATCCTCCTAGTTTTGTCTCACACCATCATCTTTGAAATTTCGGTCAACGTATGCTTGGAATGTTTTTTGCTTTTCCAGAAAACCTCATATGGGCACTACCATATGTATTGTGCATGCCAATTGATTGATGATGGGAAGAAGCATGACTCATGAAACCCAACGTGGAATTTTAATTATTGGGGAGCACCGGTGGCATGGCACACAGAGGCATAATACTACACTGTCATGGTAGGGTGGGCACACGCATAAGCAAAAAGGAAACATGAATGTTGGGGATTACATAGTTAATATGCTTTGGGGGATTAGATAGCTAATATGCTTTGTGTATGTGTATGATACTTTTGCGCTTCTATGAGTCCTTTTGGGCATCTTATGTGTATTTAAATTCCAGTGTTTGCGTTAGCACAGGAAGCACTAGCATTAGCGCTCCTTTGCTGGCATGGAATCAAGGACCATGGGCACCCCCATCTTTCTTCTTCTTCTTCTGCAGCATCAGCATCCATTCTATCATGGGTAGTGCCAACGACCTTGTTATTCCTTGTGTCTTTGAAATATGTATTTGGCTTTGTGGCTTTCTCCATGCACATGATAAGACTTTATCGGTCAAGGAAATCTTTATCGTGTGCTCTGCTATGTTGTGCTAGACTGCTCTCTAACAAGGGCAAGTGTTCATACATCTACTGCATGCCTTTCTTAAGAATGCTTTGTACGTTCATAGAATATAAAACCTCCAATATGGCAACACGATGCGAATCAATATGGTCCTGTTTAAAGAGGATTTGGTAAGGCCAAGGTTAATTCGAATGGCATGGCATGATTGTATAGTTAAGTAAACTTGAGGTATATGATTTTTATGCTTTTTATGTTTTATGTCCTAGTGCTAAAGAGGGAAGAAGTGAATTAATTGAATAACTAATTTAAATTAACTAATTAGTTAGGTCATAACTAGTTCTAACACCAACATCCGATCCCACTTTCTGTACACATCCTGAACCAATGCAACACTACTGGGGTTACCAAACGCTAATCGTTACTAGGTTACCAAGCATTCCACGCATGCTCGAAGTGGTCGTACTGAGTGTGCTTACTTGTGAAAATTAATGAATCAATAAAAGTAACATTAATTAACTAATAAAAGCATTATAAAACTATAAATAGCATTGAGAGTGAGAGATAAGCTATTCTGAATGCTGCAAGGTTTATCACAAAGTTTGTCTTTATTTCCAGACACAAGGTGTGCTTAGGTACACAATTCTTGAATAAAGATTCGTTCACTTTATGACTCCTACTGCAAGCACTCAGAAATAATTCTAACTCTGAGAGGAAGAAACTACAAGAGTTTGGGTAAGGGACTAAGAACTAAATACAAAACAAAGTAAGCCTGCCTCTTATTTATAGGCAACGAGACAAGTCCCAATATCAGATGTCCAATATCGCCTGGTAGGATCTGATATTGCGGACCCGATATCATAGCCCCGATATTGCAACTCATCATACCCCCATGACTAAATAAAAACTCATCCTTGAGTTCCTTACAAAATATTGGGAAGGTATGGGATTATTGACTAAATGAAAATTGACGATGACATGGGATGATAGACTTAAAGTGCCCAGGGAACGGATCGATAAATATATTACAGCATTGGTGTTCATGCCCATTGTGGTAAACATTGTACATAGGTAACATCCAGACCCTCATTTGATAGGAGACCTGCTATGATGCCACCAATCAAAGGCACATACATGAGGGTTGAACTTTATCATGGGCAAAGTTTCCAAAAGGACCATGTTCTTTGGCAGTGCAGCTAATCAGCCAGACTTGTGTTGGAATTCCTTCCTTAAGAATGAAATACATCATGAGCAAAGTTTCCTTTAAAAAATAAAAAAGGAAAAAGAATGAGGACCATGTTCATTGGCAATGTAATAATTTCTTGAGTGTGATGGGGTCTGGCAGCAATCCTCACCCTAACCTCCATTTCCCTTTTAAATTGAAGTTTCCAAAAAAAAAGCCAACGAAAAATCTAAAAGTTGTGGCTTACTATGATCTAATATGAGCTTTAGCTCATCCTCCTCATTAAGTTTTGTATAAGTCACTTGCTCAAAATAGCCTGCATACTTTTACTGTTACCTTGTGACAATATTGAGAATGAGAGCTTAACTATATATATAATTACATATATATATCTATATCTATAAATCTTAGTTAAAATAACAATAAATTATATATTTAAATTTTAATAGTATTTTGGATGGGTTACGTTGATATCGCTTTTGATCATTTTCTGATTTTAATCATGTTTAGATCACTATAATTTACTTTCAAATTTTATCTCCTTGTTTAGTGAATTTATTTATTGCATTTCTTTTTAAAAATTTCATGATTTTTATTACTCCTTGCACTTGCATGCAAATTGTAGTTTGGGGGCTAAGTGTTGAGGTCAACCTCACCCATGCTAGGCATGGGGCCATTATCAATGCACATGTAAGAAATTATAGTTGCAAAGTAGTCAAAATGCACAAATCAAATTCATAGGAATTCAACAAATGCTATACTGGTTTTATGTAAAAAGAAAAATATACACAATATGTCCTCAACCATAGATAAACGAAATAAAATAAAAATTATGAATTTCAATTGCTAAATGAGCAAGTAGTACACCAGCACATGATAAAGAGTGCACCACATGCTTTACACAAACCTCTAAAAGATGACCTCAATGTAACCTATTACCAATTGCCCGTTGGAGAGAGAAAGTGATATAAAGGAATTCCATTTAGAAAAAATAAATAAATAAAATCAAGAGAAAAGTTAAGCCACCTAAAAAATGCCAACAAAATAGCATATCCTTAAATTATAAAACATGCTAATGACTACAGAATTTGTGCAAGTCTAATGAATTGATTTTCATATTTTTTTTAAAAGTCAAATGCAGCATGCTCAAATAAAGTATGATGCTACAAACAAATTTCAAAACTATTTGATTTGCTATCAGCAAATAGATTTCCTTTTTTGGAATTCCCAAAGAGTGCTAGTTGAAACTCCTCCTATCATTAAAAAGAATTACATATTTACAAAATTTTTGTTAAAACATTTGTAACAGTGATATTGATGGCGAATGACGGTTAATGGCAGTTTACGGGTTTCTTCTCCCACAGGCCACTATTTACAATAGAGCCAACCAAAGCTGATGGGGGGTGGAGCCAGAGCCTACAGTCACCATTCTCTCTTCTGTTGGCAGGCAACAATGACAGTGGAGGTAGAGAACCACACAAGTGCCACCTGCACGTGTAGACGGCGATAGGTGGCGCATCAACAGTGACGCAAACACCGTGAGGGGTGGTGTTTTCAGACACCGATCTCTCCTTTTTCCTATCCTTTCACAGCACTCATATGGGGAACGAGGCACAGAACCTCTTCCCAGATGTGGGAGGTGTCCAGGAAACAGTAGACGCCTGGTGCCTGGTAACGGAGGATTCAACAGAAGTCTTTCTTTATGCCGATAAATAGACAACCTACGGTTGCGGCCCCCAAATAGTCTCTCTGGATAGTGCGTCATAGTGACGGCTGCAGTTGCAACGTGGGTGACCATAGACAGAGGCTGACGCATAAGGGACAGTCTATTTCTTTTAGTCTCTGACCACAACAAACAGTGGCCGATGGTGTTTGGCATTGCATCCAATATGCACGCCGGTTTTCTGTTTTGTTGACTTTTGTATTTTTCTTCTTTTTTTTCTTTGCCAATTGTAGTGGCATTTTAGCACACAGTATTAACAGGGGTGTGCTTCCTGAAGCACAGGCAAACAAGCAAGCACCTGGGCTATCCATTTTGCTGCATTGCTTTGTGTTAAGCTAAGTTTTTTTTGCTCAATCACCTTGAATTTGATGTCATTGTAACAAGACCATTACTCTCTGTCAAATGTTTATTTCTAAATAGATCGCTAAAATCAGACTTTTTCTTGTATTTGGAGTTCTCAAACTTCCGGCTATTTTTTAAGAAAACAATCTTTCATTTCTCAACTTTTTTTTGCTACTTTATTTTTCTTGTTTAAAGTTGGGATAGTTATTCTATTTAAGTTTCTTTATCAAATTTCCTAGTTCAATTTTTCTATTTAAATGTCACATAGCTTTTTCAACTGAGACTATTCTCGAATTTCCATATCTACAAGGGAGGCACCCTAGGTGATAATCTTCTAAAACGAGTTTTCACAGGTGTTCGCGTGTCCAAAATTTATGCATCAACAACTTTTTGACACTAGAAGGAGGGCAGTTTCTCAACATTTTCTTTATTTTCCTTTTATATTTTTTTTTAAAAAAAATATCATTTTTTTATTACTGTCTATTTTTGTTTTTGCCTCCCTATTTTCAGTTTTATTTCTCTATTTTAGTTTCATTTTCAAATCTCCAAATTTATATTCTAGCAATCCTTTTTTTAATTTGTTTTTCTAAAATTTAATTAAGGTGATTTAAATTATTTTACTTTTCTGAAATTTTTTAATTTCAATTTTACTTTTTAAAATAAAAAAATAAAATAATAATAATAATAAATAAATAATATAGTATTCAAATGTTTTTTAGATTTTCTTTAATTTTCACAGTTTATTAGCATTTTACATTTCTTATTATTTTTCATTTTATGAGTGACTCTTCTTACGGAACATCTCAACAAAGAACTCATATTCCTACCCCTAGTCAACCAACTACTTGTCAATTTACTTTGCGAAAACAACAAGCTTCGCTTTTTTCAAGTTCAATTCCTAAGAAATCTTGGACTAAGATGACAGCCCATCAACCCCTAGCTCCCTTAGTAAGAAACCCTTTTAATTTTCATAACTACCATGACATACCAAAATCCCTTTAGAACATAAATCTATTCTTTGATCCTATAAACCCTACGAATGATGCCTGCCAGCACATACAATGTTTTGAAACCTTATTAGGGATCCACAACATTGTACATAATAATGTAGCATGTAGTGTGTTTGTAACAATATTTAGGACCAAAGCAACCCAATGGTTCTTAATGCTTCCTGATGCCTCTATTAACACATGGCAAGAATTCAAAAAAAAATTCAAATCATTTTGACAAATTTATAAGCCCTGCTATCGCATCAAGCAACTTTACTAGCCTAAGAAAACTACCTAGGGAAAATGTTACGGATTATAACCTTAGATTCCTTCATCGACTTGCCTATGTGCCAAATGAGATGCGACCACAACTAGATGGTATCCTCAACTTCTATCTCTCTACCATTGATCCATTTTTTGCTTATGCCATCAAATCTGATCCTAACATAATGGAATACAAGGTGCAATGTCAAAAGCTATGGAATTAGAGTAAATAACCCTTATGAACAACATCCACCCCCAATTTGGGATGATGAGTGGTAGTAACCCTATGCAATCAAACTCTATACTCTTACCAACTTTTCAAACATCTAATGTTATACCTCAAGCTATTTCTCTTTTTCAACCAACTCAACCTTTAAGTAATTACTCTCAAGGCTCCATGTCCTCTTCATTCTTACTATCCAACACTGGTTTGAATGATGACTAATCAAAAGCCTTGATTCAATCCATTATAAACCCAAAAGGGACATCAAATTTTGTTGAACCACCAACCCAACTCAAGATCAGATGACCCAAATACTCACTTCACTACGAAAACTATCTAATGAAGTGGTTGAGCTAAAGAGGAACAATAACAAAGGCCCTATACAACCAGAAAAACCAAGTGCATCAATCAATGATGATTATTGTCGTCTTCATAATACGAGGTAACATTTTGAAAAAACTTGTCCTCAATTCATGGCATTGTATAGTGACAATAGCCAAGGGCAACAAAATGGGAAAACCCCTATCATGGTCCTTAATGTACCTCATGAGACAGAAAATGAAGAGGTTTCCTCGTTAAAACATGTTATGGTAGGTGACCCTAACCCACACAACACTTGCTACCGCAAAATTAGTGACATTATGAATGCTACACAACAACAAACTAGGAACAATTCCTATACACCTCCAAACAAAAGAGTTCCTAGTCAAAACCATGTAAACAACCAATTTGGGTCATCCCAAGTAACTGTCCCACAACAACGAAATCCCCCTTCTATAGTTAGAAGTGTTCCATCTCAACAAGAAGCCAAAGATGAACATAAGAATTATGATTTGGTTGAGGACTTGAAAAGAGTTAAAGCCAACATTTTGATGTATGACCTCCTACACTTCAATGAAATGAAAGAAGTGATTCAAGATATGGTTCATATACTTGTAGCCCAAAGAGAAAAATCCCCAATTCTCGAAAGGCAAGTTCATTTTGTAGAAATTCCTAACACATTATCAGTACAAAACGTGAATAATTCCATGTCTAGAAAAAAGGACCATCCCCCTTTCCTAACCACTTTGATTATTCTAGGAAAGAATGTCCATAACTATTTAATGGATTCTGGTAAAACTGTTAGTGTTATGCCTCTTAACGTTTGTAACACCTTAGGAGCACAAATGATACCACAACCTAAAAGTGTGATTCAACTCAATGGATCTAACGTACCTATGGTAGGATTATTAAAAAGAGCTAAGGTACAACTTAAGCAATACCCTACATTTACATGTTATACGGATATCCTAGTAGTTGACATGACACCCACATATGGTGTGCTCTTATCTAAAACTTTTGGAGCTAAGTTTGGGGGCTTCTTTAGGTTGGATTTCTCAGAATTATTGATCCCTATCAAAGGAAAATTTGAATACATGACTATAACCCGAGAACCCTTCTACAAACAAGTAGTAACAACCTTAGATCAACAAAATCAATCTTTGGAAGATCAAAATGCTAATCTTTATGTTGGGGTTATTGAGGTTGAGTGCAGTGAACATGTTGAAAATGACTATGTGAGTGGAACTACAAAAAATCCTATCTCTTATGCAGATCCCATCCAATCCAATCAAAGTTCTAGAGAAGGTGAAGAAAGCTATGGAGACACCTTGCCTTATTAACAACACGATGGATTTTGTCTAAGCGATCCAACACGTTTAGGGGAAGATAAAGATATAAATAAAACCCTACCTATTAAAACATTTAAAGGTGTGCTAAATTTTAATGACACATCCATGGAACATTCACCTAGAAAAGCTATATTCGATGACCCACCAAGACCTAGACCTATCATTGAAACTTATATTAAAGAAAAAATTTATAGAAAATGATCAAGCAAGATAAAAGTAGATCTTGATTTTCATAATCTTAAGCATCAACCAATTGTCAAGAGATGGTTTGATAAAAAATATGCAGCTAAAAATTTTCAAGTAGGTGATCTAGTCCTTAAGAGAGATAGAGCGTCTAGTCAAACTGGCCCTCAAACTAAGTTTTCACCTATGAAGTCAGGTCCATTTCAAATTGTAGACATCACTACCCCGAATGTGTTCAAGATTGCTGATTTGCAAGAACATAGGTTGAATAAGAATTTTAATGCATTTCATTTGAAGCATTTCTACTCAGGTAGCCCACATGGGCACTTGGTAGATTCTTAATTGCATGTTTTCTTTCCCTTTTCTTTGCATTTCATATGTATATTGTTGCATTTCCATATTTTTTTTGCATTATTTCTTTCTTAGCATATTATTTTCATTATTGTGTTCTTCATATGATTTTAATAATCATTTGTCATTTGAGTTACTAGACATTGGGTCATCTTAACACCATTGGAAAATAATGTAGGTATAATATAATTTACTATTACTATAATATTATATTTCAATAATGCTATAAAATATGCTTTATATTTTATATTTCAAAAATACTATAACTCTTTCCAATTGATTTCAAGGTTTTAGTTTATTTGTTATGTTAGATTATGGAGCATTGGATTTATATAAACTTATCATGTTATCATCATGATCATGTGAGTGTAGGATATGTGATGTTGGAAAGTGGTTAGTCATAATTACTAGGTGACCTTGGAAAATTCTATCCTTTCCTCTCATAAGCCCAAGCCCTTAGGTATGATGATACATGGCTATCCTGTGAACAACAAGGTGAAGTGTGTTCATTTCTACTTGAGACTCCTTAGCCACCCAGGAGACCTGCTATGATGCCACCAATCAAAGGCACGTACACGAGGGTTGAACTACACCATGGGCAAAGTTTCCAAAAGGACCATGTTCTTTGGCAGTGCAACTAATCAGCCAGACTCGTGTTGGAATTCATACCTCAAGAATGAAGTACACCATGAGCAAAGTTTCCTTTAAAAATCAAAAAAATAAAAAAGGAAAAAAAATGAGGACCATGTTCATTGGCAGTGTAATAAGTTCTTGAGTGTGATGGGGTCTGGCAGCAATCCTCACCCTAACCTCTGTTTCCCTTTTAAATTTAAGTTTCCAAAAAAAAAACCAAGGAAAAATCTGAAAGTTGTGGCTTACTATGATCTAATATGAGCTTTAGCTCATCCTCCTCATTAAGTTTTGTATAAGTTACTTTCTCAGAATAGCCTGCATACTTTTACTGTTACCTTGTGACAATATTGAGAATGAGAGCTTAACTATATATATAATTACATATATATATCTATAAATCTTAGTTAAAATAACAATAAATTATATATTTAAATTTTAATGGTGTTTTGGATGGCTTACGTCAGTATCTCTTTTGATCATTTGCTTATTTTAATCATGTTTAGATCACTATAATTTACTTTCAAATTTTATCTCCTTGTTTAGTGATTTTTTTATTGCATTTCTTTTTAAAAATTTCATGATTTTTATTTCTCCTTACACTTGCATGCAATTTGTAGTTTTGGGGCTAAGTGTTGAGGTCAACCTCACCCATGCTAGGCATGGGGCCATTATCAATGCACATGTAAGAAATTATAGTTGCAAAGTAGTCGAAATGCACAAATCAAATTCATAGGAATTCAACAAATGCTATACTGGTTTTATGTAAAAAGCAAAATATACACAATAGGTCCTCAACCACACATAAATGAAATAAAATAAAAATTATAAATTTCAATTGCTAAATGAGCAAGTAGTACACCAGCACATGATAAATAGTGCACCACATGCTTTGCACAGACCTCTAAAAGATGACCTCAATGCAACCTATTATCAATTGCCCCTTGGAGAGAGAAAGTGATATAAAGGAATTCCATTTAAAAAAGAAAAGAAATAAAATCAAGAGAAAAGTTAAGCCACCTGAAAAATGCCAACAAAATAGCATATCTTTAAATTATAAAACATGCTAATGACTGCATAATTTTTGCAATTCTAATGAATTGATTTTCATATTTTTTTTTAAAAGTCAAATACAGCATGCTCAAATAAAGCATGATGCTACAAACAAATTTCAAAACTACTTGATTTGCTATCAGCAAATAGATTCTCTTTTTTGGAATTCCCAAGGAGTGCCAGTTGAAACTCCTCCTATCATTAAAAAGAATTACATATTTACAAAACGTTTGTTAAAACATTTGTAATAGTGATGCAGCGTGTTGACAGCGAATGATGGTTAACGATAGTTCACGGGTTTCTTCTCCCGTAGGCCACTATTTACAACGGAGCCAACCAAAGGCAACGAGGGGTGGAGTAAGAGCCTATAGCCACCATTCTCTCTTCTACTGCCAGGCAACAGTGACAGTGGAGGTAGAGAACCACACAAGCACCACCTGCACACGTAGATGGCGATATGTGTCACGTCAACAATGACATGGACTCCCAAGCTTGGTAGTAACGGTGTGGTGTCATGTGACTGACAGAGTCACGTGGAGATATTGGCTACTACACGTAACAATGATATGGATCCGGTTGTTGGTAAGGGTATTCTTGCCTTGGTGGTGGCATCCCCCATGACTGTGGATATTGCCACTGTTGGTGTTAGTTAATGGGTTATGGTAGAGTTCCACTTGGACAATACGTTAAAGGTTTGTGAAACTTCCTTGGGTTACCTTGGGGATAAGGTAACCGTTGGGGTGCTTACCATTTGTTAAGTCATGGGTTGAGTGCATACACCCCAAACTCTTGTAGATGTGAGATTAGTAAGCAACATCCCTTAGGATGGTTGTATTGGCATATTTCACATCCACCGTCATTGTCCATATTAGAATCCACAACCTCTTTGGTGATGGCCATTTTACCCTTACTGTTGTTACATGCATGGTCCATGTCTCTCTTTTTCTTTTTTTTCATAGTCACTGCCTCACTCCTTAGACTCCCCTACAATTTTAAAAACAGTTTCAAATATACTATCTAGGGAGTTCCACATTTTGTCTACCTTTTCCCACACTTATGTTGTTAATTTTTGGAGTGGCAAGGTTTTTCTATTCACCATCTCTTCAAGTGGTGACTCTTCCTCCTCCTCATAGAATCTTGCTCCTCTTTTTTAGAGGGAAGGATCTTGGTTGTACTCTTCCACACTTTCTCTCTTACGTAGCTCTCCTTCTTCCTTGGCTACTTGCTCTGGTGGCATCCCCCTTGACTGTGGGTATTTCCACTGTTGGTGTTGGTTAATGGGTTGTGGCAGAGTTCCACTTGGATAATATGTTAAAGGTTGGTGGAACTGCCTTGGGTTACCTTGGGGATAAGGTAACCGTTGGGGTTCTTGCCATTTGTTAAGTCGTGGGTCAAGTGCATACACCCCAGACTCTTGTAGATGTGAGATTACTAGGCAACATCCCTTAGGATGGTTGTATTGGCATATTTCACATCCACCATCATTTTCCATATCAAAATCCACAATCTCTTTGGTGATGGCCATTTTACACTTACCTTTGTTACATGCATGGTCCATGTCCCTCTTTTTCTTTTTGTCATAGTCACTTCCTCGCTCCATAGACTCCTCTACAATTTTGAGAACAATTTCAAATCTACTATCTAGGGAGTTCCACATTCTGTCTACCTTTGCCAACACTTATGTTGTTAATTTTTGGAGTGGCAACGTTTTTCTATTCACCATCTCTTCAAGTGATGAATCTTCCTCCTCCTCATAGAATCTTGCTTCCCTTTTTTGGAGGGAAGGATCACGGTTGTTCTCTTCCACACTTTCTCTCTTAGGTAGCTCCCCTTCTTCCTTGGCTACTTGCTCTAGAAATTTATGAACCTGATGAGACCTAAGCTCTGATAATCTCCCTAGGGCATATGTTCCAAGGGTTCTCCTTGTTTCATTCCTAAGTCCATCTACAAGATGGTGTAGTTGATCCCGCTGCAAGTACCCATGGCCCGGGAAACGATGTAATAGTGCATAATAATGGTCAATGGTAGCATCCAAAGATTTGTGATTTTCTTGCTTCCATCCTTGGATTTTCTTTCCCAAATTGGACACCCGAGAGTACGTATGATACTTATCATTAAAAAGTTCTAGCATCATACTCCACTTCCAAATGGATTCTAGTTCTAAGGATTGGTACCGGCTTTCCGCTTCTTTCACTAGTGCCCTTGGGAATAACTTTAGTTTTTTCCATTCATTCTCAATGTTCTGCAAGGCACATGCATCGTGAAATGCTTGTAAGTGGTTTTGAGGATCAGCGTTCTATCCCCCCTTAAATCGTGGGATATTGTTAATGTCTAACCTCTTGATCCTACTAACTTTTTGGTGCTTTGTGGAAACTCTTATGGCCTCTGTGATATCTAACATGCTTCTGGTCATGAGTAGGGGTTCTTCGTGGTCATCTCGTTCATAGCATCTATGATGTCTATGCGATTCCCTACTCTCCCTTCTTCTATGTCGTGATTCTCTAGAGTGTCCTTGTCTTGTTCTCGACTCTATCGTCAAGGTTTCTCACTCTGTTTTCCTTTATCCTCATGGTTAGGTTCCCTGTGACTGCATCGTGACATTGAAGGAGAGGGTGAATGTGATAATGAAGGTGAAGAAGAAGGAGAACCATTTCCATGACGATGTTTTCTACCTTCTCTTCAGTGGTCTTTACCCTGATCGTGATTACGATCAGAACATCCATATTTATCGTGTGTTTGTGTTCCCTCATTGAACACTTTGTGTTTGTGGGGATCACAACCAAGGTTGTGAATCCTGGAGTGGAGGTTCTGATACGCCAGCTCCTGACCATTGTTAGGAGGGAAAACATCATTTGGTGGAGAACCCATTAAAACCAATTCACCACCCTCAATTTCGCTCAAGACATGCAGAGCGTTATGGAGCCATTTACCCTTCAAGGATGTATGATATCTCTCCTATTGCAAATCCCTTTGACGTTGCGCTTCTGTGAGATGGTAGTCCCTTGTGTCATGATCGCATGCAACGTATTATGCATATAACTATGACATGCCTATTCATGTGAGAGCACGAAGGAGCATGTTAAATACTGATCACTCTAGGGGAAACACTATGTTACCCTCCAAGTCTCTCCAACAAAATTGGTCATCTTGATGAAGAATAAAGGTAAAGTTGGGTACGTACTCATCATGATGAATATATACCACACGGAACTATTGAGGAACTGACAAATCTTGGTTACGTGTGTTATGCCGCTGACTGTCTCTTGTGTTAGTCCTAAGCGGTGAAATGCTTTTGTGTGAAGAAGAAGACATTTCCGTCTTATTTGGTGTGCGATTTACCATTGTTTTATCTTTTCTTTGATCAATCCTAAGGGTTCGTTCAACATCCCAATGATATGGATCATTTCCTATGTTCTACGGAGCGCACAAACAACTAAGTCCCTGGCAACAGCACCAATGATGAGTGGTGATGTACCCCTATACTCAACCATATGAATACGAGCGTTTCACATGCGATCCGGTCGAACTCCAAGGACTAAGTGCTTAGGTGCCCTAATGGAACACTTAAGGTTAATCAATCGTTGTCTTTCAAAACTTACTTGTATTGTCACGGTTGTATGGTTAAGTAAGCTTGAGGCATATGATTTTTATATCTTTTATCTTTTTAATGTCTTATGCTAACAAGGGAAGGTGAAGAGAACTAAGTGACTAACTTTCATTAAGTATTCATTAACTATGTTCTAATTGTTCCCAACACCAGTATCCGTTCCCACTTGCCACACACATCCTGAACTAGTGTAACGCTGATGGGATTACCAAATGCTACTTGTTACTGGGTTACCAAGTGCTACACACATGCTTGAAGCGATCGTACAAAGTGTACTTAACTAGGAGAGTCAAGGGTTGAGAGAGATTAATTAACTAGGAAAGCATTTAAACATTCAACAATAATTAATTATTATTTCTCTTAGTCCATATGCTACAAGGTTTATCATAAAGTTCATCTTTATTGTCGTACACAAATGTGTGCTCAAGTACAATTTGCTCGAATAAAGATCTGTTCACTTTAAGACTCCTACTGTGGGCACATGGAAATTATTCTAACTCTGGAATGGTAAAACTGCAAGAGTTTAGCTAAGGGTCTAAGTCTAAGTGACTAGAACAAGGAAAGCTGCCTCTTATTTATAGATAATAAGATGGGACGCGATATCGGATATGCAATATAGCTGCTCATCACCAAGTTAAAAGTGTTGAGATGAAATAGTGAAGGAGAATTTACTTTAAATGAATTTAGATCCTATTATAAGGCACATTGGATAAAACAAAAATTCAAAGTACCTTATTCTCTATAGCCAAATGGTATTGTAGTAAGAAAGAATAGAATAGTAATAAAAATGGTATGATGTATCATCCATGATACTTAGGTGCCAAATTTTCTTTGGATTGAAGTAACTTATTATACATTTCATACTATTAATTGCAACTGCAATTTTATAAGACACTCCACGAATTATGAAATGACCCAACAAAGACAATGTGTTAATATCTCATCTTTATCCCTTTGTGAAGACATGTTACATCCATATCCCATAAGTACACTATGATGAGTTGGACCTCAAGGTCAGGGTGGAGTTGCTACTCAATTATTCAATAGATCATAAAGACTATCAAATTTGGAATATCAAAAAACATAGAATTATTAAATTATGTGATGTGGTATTGACAAAATATTTTTGAATACACATTACATTGTGAGTCATGAACAAATGGAAAAGTCTATGGTGAGCTCTCCTAAAGTTAAAAATAACTGCAGCCTTATGTATCTTAACGATAATATGAGGTGTTAGCCTAGTGGGAACCCTAGGTCACATGTTCAATTCTACTAGGTAGCATTGAATTATAATTTTTAAAAAAATCCTTCAGAGGAATTCTGAATAGACATAAGTAAAATTTTTAGTTTCATTATCTTCTACAATGTCAAAATATAAAGTTTTAGTCAATCTAATTACTAAGCTAAAGTGGTTGTGTTAGTTATATGAATAACTTAAGAAAAAAATTCACTTACTAACATGATAATCAAGAGTGTAACTAAATCAATAAAAAACTAGTGTTTCATCAAAGAACCAAGCATAGTAAGGTTTCAGTGCATTATATCTATCATGCATTTGTTAAAGGGTTCATTTCCCTAACTTATATCAAGTAAATGACAAATCTACTAGCTCCCACATACTATTATCAAGTAAAGCTTGGTATTCTGATTCCATGTCTTTCTTCCAATAGGTATATTGGACTACTTCAAAGAAGGTAGGTTAACCATCAAAAGTAAGATAAAGTTCAAGTTCAACCAGTTCTTCCATAACTCTACATTGATCATATTATCTTCTTGTCTTATTTGAGGATTTTTTCTCATCTATCTTTAAAGATGGAAAATCATCAATAGGTGCATCCTCATTATCTCACTCGATGTTAAGTAAGGAGGCTCATGAGCTAGATGGATAATTGATCAGTAGTTGATTTTATGAGGAATGATGAGTGTTAATCAATTTGTTTGTGCACATAATCAAATAACAATAATGACCAATCATCATTACTACCTTTCCTCCCTTTCAATGGTTAGGAGATGAAAATCTTTTACTACTTCATTGTGATAGAAAGAGTTAATGCTCAACCCACCTCATGGATTTCAAAAGGCTAGTAAATAAATAAAAGTTTAACCTCTTTTTGGGGGTTGTTAGACCCTTGAAAAAAAATTTATTAATTAAAATGGATCATCAAATACACATGAAGCATCTAACAAACCACATAGAAAGGGTAAAAAATACACAAGTAGCATCTGATACAATGGATAGAAATAACAAGAAAGGAAAGACTCAACAAATTTGGAGATGCCTACTGAAGATTTCATCTTTAAAATTAGGTCAATAATAGAAAAAGGTACAATTTCAAGAATTCAATTTTGATCAAAAACCAACTATAATTACTAGTACAATTAGAATGAAGAAAGAATCAAATGAAATAGACAACCAGAATTAAAAAGAAGAGCTTCCTTGTAGAGTTTAACCTTTTTAAAGTAGCTATGCCTAAGCTTGAAGCTAAATTTTACTACTTAAGAAACAAACAAGTACCTCATCATCTCTAAGGTTTAACCAAAAAAAAAAAAAACATGTTGCAATTGCATTATCATCAATTATATTTATTGATTCACAATTTTCGTATGTAAAAGTAGTATTTAATGTCCATTACTTTTCTTCAACTTGAACTGGAATTCAAAGAATGAAGAAAGAATAAATGTGATTGGCTCCATCTCAAGTCGGTGACCAGTATAATGTTGCTCTAGTGATAAGACATTGGAAGTCTCAGCACAGAAATCACCTTTTAAAACTTAACCCATAAGATCTTGTACGTAATTAAAGAACAATTTATACAGTATGATTGATGGCAAAGACTATGATCTTGTGAGACATGTATGTAACTTTTAATCCAAATTCATCATTCCTCAATCTAAATCTCCTGAAAGAATGGCTGGATACACCAATACAGAGGCTACGGGGCGGTCGCTTCACCTTCATAGAAAACAGCCAAAGCATAGGCTCGATCACGAGTGTCCATTGTCGAGTGATTAAGGGCAATCGCAAAAGCCCAATCCACCTATGATCTGTAAAAATGTAGTAGACTCGAAGGTTAGTGGTATGAATCTCCTTTGGTGGATCTTCAATAGGTTACAGCGATGAAGCTTTGCACGTACTAAGACATTCTTGTTGGTACCTCCGACGTACAGGGAAGATTTTGTTTATTTTCTTACTGTGATCCATCCCTTGTTAATTTTTTGTTTGAATAACAGCGGCGACAGCGACGCAGGTTTTTGTTGTTGAGACGAAAGATTACGGAAAAACAGGTAAAGTAGGTAAATAAATCCTAAATAAGCTTAAGGGCAGAAAATGTAGTGCATGACGACAACCCAAAAACACCATCGAAGAATTTGAAGGGCAGCGATGCTGCTATGACTATCTCTGTATCTATCTATGTGCTATGTTATGACTATCTCTGTATCTATCTATGTGCTATGTTATGTGATATGCTACTCTATTGCTAAATCTGTTATTATTACTGCTACTGCTGCTCATGCACCGTAAATCGTAATCCAGACTTTAGTCCATTGATCCAGACTTTAGTCCATTGATCCTCTCGGCGTCGTCGGTGGCTTTTTGACGTCTAAGCTACGATGTTCATGCTTTTGTGCGGAGATGTTCACTGTGGACAGCGACGCCTGATACTATTCCATTTCTATGGCTCACCGATCATTCATTTACGAATGAATGTGTGTTTATATGCACCAGAGATTCACTAATCCCAATAAAATTTCACAAACCGTTTGCGGTGGATTCGGGCAGGCGTACACAAGCCTGTAAAATTCGCATTGGGTACGCAAGTTATAGTTTTTGGTGCAATAAAATTTCACAAACCGAATTTCACAAACCATTTGCGGTGGATTCGGGCACGCGTACACAAGCATGTAAAATCCTTGCCTACGTAAATTGTAATTTTTCGTGCAATGGTGTCTCAATTTTCAACTTTCAACCATAACATTCATTGTCCATTCAAATCTTACCTGTTACCGATAGATGCTCCTACTCCACCATTTGTAACGAATTGGATGCTTCCGCTGCCAGACTCTNCGCTTGTATTTCTCTCTTCAAACGCTTGTATTTCTCTCTTCAAACGCTTGTATTTCTCTCTTCCACCTCTTTTAGTATCTATATTGTATGTTTTTAAGAAACTTGATTTATTAATGTGAACTAATTATAAATTTTGTGAAACAGGTATGCTTCATATTTTATAATGTTGGAGAGAATGCAAGAGATACAAGAATCATTACAAATAATGGTTATAACCAGTAAATGGAAGAACTGGGAGGAAGCCAACACAACTAAGGGAAAGACTGTTAGAGAAAAGATTTTATAGATGAGTGGTGGAAACAAATGAAGTGAAAAATAATTTATTTGAAATATAATACTTTATTTTTTATTGTTTGCATCTTTATATCTTATTAAAAATAAGTATTTGTTATATTGTAGGAGGATTGTTGGCATGCT
>MNCI01004660.1:44140-83318 GCA_015680685.1 Gnetum montanum
GGCCGCCATGGACAACAGCATGGGAGGAGCAAAGGGCTTCAGCATTCCACCGGCGTCGATGCAGGCAATCCCGTACGCCATGCTCATCTTCGCGGTGCCGCTATACGAGGCAGCGCTGGTGCCGGCAGCGCGCCGAGTCACCGGAACCCATTCCGGCATCACCGAACTGCAGCGCATCGGCGTGGGTCTGCTACTCTCCGCCTTCTCAATGCTGGCCGCTGCTCTGGTGGAGCAGCGCAGGCTCCGCCACGGCTCCCGACGGCTTTCCATAGCGTGGCTGGCTCCGCAGTTCGTGGTCTTCGGCGCCTCGGAGATGTTCACGGCGGTGGGCCTCATCGAGTTCTTCTACAGGTGAGCGCCCGCGGGCATGCAGAGCCTGCTCACGGCGCTCACGTACGTCTCCTACTCGCTCGGCTTCTTCCTGAGCTCCGTCCTCGTCAACGCCGTGAACGCCGTCACGTCTGCCCACGGCGGTCGCGTATGGCTCGCCAGCAACGATCTCAACGACGACCACCTAGATTGCTTCTACTGGCTTCTGGTTGTGCTCAGCATCCTGAATCTCCTCCATTTCCTCTTCTGGGCACACTGGTTCCAGAAATCTTGTGCTTGCGCAGCACCTGCATCGTCGGCGTCCTCCGCCGGACCGGCGGAGCCTCATACTCAGCCTTAGCCTTAACCTTGCGTTGCCTTGCTTTTATTTCCGAGTGTAAAGCCCAGTAAGCCTAAGTCTGATCATATAGCTATACTGTAACAAAAGTGTTATTATCCTCCTAGTTTCGTCTCACACCATCATCTCTGAAATAATGTTTTTTGCTTTTCCAGAAAACCTCATATGGGCACTGCCTGCCCATATGTATTGTGCATGCCAATTGATCGATGATGGGAAGAAGCATGACTCATGAAACCCAACGTGGAATGTTAATTATTGAGGAGCGCATGGGAAGAAGCATGACTCATGAAACCCAACGTGGAATGTTAATTATTGAGGAGCGCCGGTGGCGTGCCACAGGGAGGCACAATACTACGCTGTCATGGTAGGGTGTCATGGTAGGGTGGGCACACGCATAAGCAAAAACGAAACATGAATGTTGGGGGATTACATAGTTTAAATGCTTCAGGGGGATTAGATAGTTAATATGCTTTGTGTATGCGTATGATACTTTTGCGCTTCTGTGAGCCTTTTTGGGCGTCTTATGTGTTTTTAAATTCCAGTGTTTGCGTTAGCGCAGGAAGCACTAGCATTAGCGCTCCTTTGCTGGCATGGAATCAAGGACCATGGGCACCCCATCTTTCTTCTTCTTCTGCAGCATCAGCATCCATTCTGTCATGGGCAGCGTTTATCAGTCGAGGAAACCTTTATCGTGTGCTCTGCTGTGCTGTGCTGGACTGCTCTCTAACAAGGGCGAGAGTGTTCGTACGTCTACTGCACGCCTTTCTTTAAGCACGCTTTGTACGTTCATAGAATATAAAGCCTCCAATATGGCAACACGATGCGAATCAATATGGTCCCGTTTAAAGAGGATTTGGTAAGGCCCAGGTTAATTCGAATGACCCATATGCATACTGTGCTTTGGTCCAGAGATTCCAAGAAATTTGTTTACACCTAAGTGTAATTTATTTAGGTGGAGCTAATCATCAGTAATAACCAAGGACTCAATCTTGTAACCTTAAATATTATATGGCTGGCTAATCAATCCTGTAATGATCCTATATCTAATGATATAGATACTAAAATTTCAAAACTAGGCATAGGCAATTTTACATTAGAGGCAAAGATGTAAATATACTTAAAATAATTTCAAAGTATAATAGTAGAGGAGCACCAAAGAGAGGTGAAATTCCAACATAACATAAAAGGAATGCTTCACTAATTTTAGGAATACCCTTTTAGGTATTCATCTTACAACCAATCTTGAAAAAGCTCCCTTCTAAGATAGGAAAATAATAAGACATTACCCTTTTAGCTTTTTAAGAAAAAAAGAAGAGGGATATAGTCACGGCAAAAAATGAAGCATGATGTTAACTAGAGCACACAAAGGGAAAACATTAATTAGAGAATTTTCAGTGAACCACATTACATTGAAATTTTCAAATGGTATAAAAACAAGGAAACAAAAACAACTCCAACTACCTATCTGGGGTAGCCTCTATTCTATGGAAAGAAATCAACTAACACTTGGTAGGGAGTGTTAGGAGAGATGCAAAAGAAGTTGGCCTCTTGGAGAGGTATGTTTCTATCTTCTACAAATAAGCTAACTTTGGCTAAATCTATCCTCTCAAACATTCTCATTTATAGTGCACTCATTTTTAGTTCCCCAGCCCAATTTGTATCGCAAGTCAATTAGATTATGAGGAATTTCCTTTAGTCAAGTGGGGAGGAGCATCGTTGATTTCATTTGATTGCTTGGGATAAGGTGGCTATCCTAGTTCATGCAAGTGGTTGTGGGCTTCGAGATTTCAAGAGGTAGGCTTGTATTCTAGCTGCTAAGCTGGATTGGGAGGTTTGGTCTCAAGTAGACAAACCTTGGGTCAATTTTCTTCAAATGTGCTATCCTAATTTGTGAACCTACCTAGCTAAATCCTTGAAGATATTGAAAACCATTAAGAAAGGATGGACTTTCTTTCAAGTCACTTCGGCATTAGGAATTTGGGGAAGAACACATTCTGGTGGAAGGTCTTCTAATAGAACAAGCTTATCACAAAATGATTGGGCAAAGTTTTTCTAAAGTAGTCATCCTATTGTACAAAGGTCCAAGAGCACAAGTAAAGGATTGATTCAATAGGGGGTAGTGGAGAACTCCATCAATCTTTCACAATCATAATAGACATGGCCAATTCACCAAATTGTAAATATCCTTAAAAGACATAGCCCCTCTAATTTAGCCCATGAAGATACCTTGCATTTTACTTTGACAAACTGGAGACAATGAGACTCATATCTTTATATGCAATCCTTTGCCAAAGTAAGGGGATGGGACCTTATTTGAAGGTTGCTTTGTTGACCAAAGATGAGCTTTTTTGCTTGGTTGTTGGCTCATCATGGAATGCTCACTCAGGAAAAAATCTAGTAATAGCATTTTTCCATGGCCTCCTAGTGTATCCTTTGCTATAAGGAGATTGAAACTACAAAACACATTTTCACAAAATGTCTATTTACAAAGGTTGTAGGTTGATTTGTGTGCATGTGGACTAGGATCCTATGGGATCATTGTTAGGCAATGATTACAGAAGGGTCCATCATTCAAAGCCACTTACATGAGATTTCATTATGGGTGGAGGTTGCCTAGGAGATTTGGATCAAGAGGAATGTTAACACATTTCATGCAAACTATGTAAACTCTCCCTATAAATATATCTCGAAAGCATTCACCAGCTTTCACTTATGGAAAAACATCCATGAATGCACAATGACAGTGTTTAATGCTTGTGACTTCTTGTGAGATGAGCTAATATGGCACTCGTAAACTATGTGTTCTTTTGCTTTTCTGAATATGAATACCCCTTGTTTTAAATGAACTTTCTTATGTAACACATGATTATTTTTTGGTTCTTAGTTACAATGCCCTATAGGAATGCCTATGGCTTTTTAATTAGTCTAAGTATTCATTTGTTTTGCTGGAGGGTCTTCTACCCCCCATGATGATATTGCTATTGTAATTGTTGATTTGAGGGTTCATCCCTCTTCTTATATAAATGACTAGACTTTCCCTTTAAAAAATGAACAACTCCAAGAGTGAAGAAAAAATTCTTGAACTTAAGGACCATCACTAAATAAATTTTCCTACAAAATTGGCTTAAAATTATGTAAATATAAGCTACACAAAAACCAAGAACTTTAAGCAAGGAGACAAGTAAAAAAGTAATAGATGAATTAGTCTTCCTTATTGCAAAGTATTGCAAAGAGCACATATTGGATCATGAACAACTAAATGAGAGCAGTAAATGCCAATAGGCAAACCTTACTAAATTA
This sequence comes from Gnetum montanum, assembly GCA_015680685.1. Taxonomy (NCBI): domain Eukaryota; kingdom Viridiplantae; phylum Streptophyta; class Gnetopsida; order Gnetales; family Gnetaceae; genus Gnetum; species Gnetum montanum. The sequence continues at coordinate 48,111 of MNCI01004660.1, forward strand.
AATACTATTAAAAATATTTAATTTTTTAAAGAGTGAAAACATTCTATATCTTTTAAATTAAGTGCTTCCATAATTGCATGTTATAGCTAACATTCCATAGATAATTGAATCTTTGCCAAATCATAATAATCCTAGCCCCTCCCAAGACTCCACCTTGGTGACATGAGCATTGAGGCTCTAGGTGATGATCCTTGGTCAAATGCTAGCATTAAAACTAATAACAGTACAAGAAAACTAGGGTTGAATTGAAAAAAATGAGTGATTAAAATTTTGTCTAATATATGCAAAAAAGTCTAAAAAATCAAACTATTTAAAGCCATTAATGTCATAGAGAATATTGCACTCAAACTAGGTAATTAATCATTTGCACATACGAAAGGATGAAAGAAAGGTAAGGCCAAGTTTACACTACACACAATAAAGGCATTATGCTTAATAACCTATGGTTCATTATTAATAGGAAGCCACTAAGGAGATAACTTATTAAGCATTGAAGTAGGAGCTATGAAATTGTTCAAGATCCAAATATTACTGATAAATCTCTAAGTCTTCTAAATGTATTTTATGGCAATAAAGTTTTTCAAGTCATAAGACCTAGGTTAGAGCTAGGGCACAAGCATTCAAAAGAGGTTAAATTTTTGTTCATTCACCAATCCTCATAGGATCCTACCTTGGTAGGATGAGCATTGAACCTCTAGGTGATGATCTTTTTTATAAACAATGAGGTGTTATACTAGTGGTAAGACTCTTAATTTGAAAGCTCCAAATTAGAAATATCTTAGGGTGTGCCAATGTTTTAATTATTTTACGTTCAAACACCCCCTAATGATCCTTTTAAGAACTTGAAATAGTTATAACTTTAATGAAAAAAACTAAATTTAAAAAATGAGCATTGATGGGATGCAACATCGCATGGGCTGCTTTCCCTTGTTCTATAAATAAGAGATGACTCTCCCTTTTTTCACCATCTATATCTAGACCTTAGCCAAACTTTTTTCATTTTCCCATTCCAGAGTTAGAATAATTTCCATGTGCCTGCAGTAGGAGTGCCAAAATGAATGGATCTTTACTCGAGCAATTCTGTACCTAAGTACAGAATTGTGTACGGCAATAAAGACGAACTTTTAGATAAACCTTGCAGCATATGGATTAAGCTAAATAGGACTTTAATTATTGTTAATTGTTTAAATTCTTTCTTAAGGAATTAATCTCTCTCAACCCTCAACTCTCATAGTTAAGTGCATTCAGTACGACTGCTTCGAGCACGTGTGTTACGCTTGGTAATCCCAGTAACGAATAGCGTTTGGTAATCCTAGTAGCGTTGCATTTTTTCAAGGTGTGAATGGCAAGTGGGAACAAATACTGATGCGAGGACGATTGAAGCTTAGTTAGTGAAAGTTAGTTACTTAGTTTCTTAACCCTTTCCTCTCTTAGCATAGGTGATAAAAACATAAACGATATAAAAACCATATGCCTCAAGCTTACTTAACCATACAACCATGACAAATACAAGCTTGGGAGGACAAAGATTGATTAACCTTAGGTGTTCCATAAGGCATGTAGGCACTTAGTTTGCAGACTTTGACTAGATCGTGCATGTAACACTCATATTCGTATGGTTGAGTGTAGTGGTACCTTGCCACTCATCAAGCATGTTTGACTAACTTTAGGCTTACCCATCTAGATGTGCTTGTGGAGAAAAAAAGTTCTAAGACTCAATACCAATTAAGCACTTTATCATTCACTTAGCATATAAGATAATACATACCCTATTTATAATAATTCACCAAAAAAAATGAGATGTTAGTCTAGTGGTATGGATCCTGACTTAGTAACCCCAAGTCACAAGTTTGATTCTACTAGATAGCACCAAGATATAAACTTCTATAAATCTTGGGATGTACCTATGTTTCAATTATTTTAGGTTCTAACACCATATATTAATTCACCAAAGCCTAAGCCACCATCATCTTATGACAAAAGCCTATTCTATAGTGGCTAATAGTCCAAAAAACAAATTCACAAGTTATTCAATGTGATGATATGCAACAACACTATGAGCCCAATATGAAAAATAGTACACAAGTTGCTTGGATGATATGCTAAGTCTTTTTTATCTTATTGACTTCAACATCCCATAAATTTTTTGAGGATCCAATAAAAAAAATAGAAAAGCTTAAGAAGTAGAAGATATTTAATTTTTTTAGAAAATGCTAAGATTTTAAAAAAGACCATCTTGAAACCCTTTATTACAAAAAATGAAAATTTAATTGATGAGCAGCGAGGTACCCCTATGCTTAGCCATACAAATATGAGTGTTACATGCAATCTGGTCTAACTCCAAGGACTAAGTGCTTATGCGCCTTCACAGAACAAGGATGGGTTAGGCGATCGTTGTCTTCCCAACCTTACTTGTATGGCATGATTGTATAGTTAAGTAAACTTGAGGTATATGATTTTTATGCTTTTTATGTTTTATGTCCTAGTGCTAAAGAGGGAAGAAGTGAATTAATTGAATAACTAATTTAAATTAACTAATTAGCTAGGTCATAACTAGTCCTAACACCAACATCCGATCCCACTTTCCGTACACGTCCTGAACCAGTGCAACACTACTGGGGTTACCAAACGCTAATTGTTACTAGGTTACCAAGCATTCCATGCATGCTCGAAGTGGTCGTACTGAGTGTGCTTACTTGTGAAAATTAATGAATCAATAAAAGTAACATTAATTAACTAATGAAAGCATTAAAGAACTATAAATAGCATTGAGGATGAGAGATAAGCTATTCTGAATGCTGCAAGGTTTATCACAAAGTTTGTCTTTATTTCCAGACACAAGGTGTTCTTAGATACACAATGCTCGAATAAAGATCCATTCACTATATGACTCCTACTGCAAGCACTCAGAAATAACTCTAACTCTGAGAGGGAGAAATTGCAAGAGTTTGGGTAAGGGACTAAGAACTAACTACAAAACCAAGTAAGCCCGCCTCTTATTTATAGGCAACGAGACAAGTCCTAATATTAGATGTCCAATATCTCTTGGTAGGATTCGATATTGCGGACCCGATATCATAGCCCCGATATTGCAACTCATCATACCCACACGACTAAATAAAAACTCATCCTTGAGTTCCTTACAAAATATTGGGAAGGTATGGGATTATTGACTAAATGACAATTGACGATGACATGGGATGATAGACTTAAAGTGCCCGGGGAACGGATCGATAAATATATTACAGCATTGGTGTTCATGCCCATTGTGGTAAACATTGTACATAGATGACATCCAAACCCTCATTCGATAGGAGACCTGCTATGATGCCACCAATCAAAGGCACGTACACGAGGATTGAACTACACCATGGGCAAAGTTTCCGAAAGGACCATGTTCTTTGGCAGTGCAGCTAATTAGCCAGACTTGTGTTGGAATTCCTACCTCAAGAATGAAGTACATCATGAGCAAAGTTTCATTTTAGAAAAAACAAAAAAGGAAAAAAAATGAGGACCATGTTCATTGGAAGTGTAATAAGTTCTTGAGTGTGATGGGGTCTGGCAGCAATCCTCACCCTAACCTCCATTTCCCTTTTAAATTGAAGTTTCCAAAAAAAAACCAAGGAAAAATATGAATGTTGTGGCTTACTATGATCTAATATGAGCTTTAGCTCATCCTCCTCATAAGTCACTTGCTCAGAATAGCCTACATACTTTTACTGTTACCTTGTGAAAATATTGAGAATGAGAGCTTAACTATATATATATATATCTATAAATCCTAGTTAAAATAACAATAAATTATATATTTAAGTTTTAATGGTGTTTTGGGTGGCTTACGTTGGTATCTCCTTTGATCATTTGGTTATTTTAATCATGTTTAGATCACTATAATTTACTTTCAAATTTTATCTCCTTGTTTAGTGATTTTTCTTATTGCATTTCTTTTCAAAAATTGCATGATTCTTATTTCTCCTTGCACTTGCATACAATTTGTAGTTTGGGGGCTAAGTGTTGAGGTTAACCTCACCCATGCTAGGCATGGGGCCATTATCAATGCACATGTAAGAAATTATAGTTGCAAAGTAGTCAAAATGCACAAATCAAATTCATAGAAATTCAACAAATGCTATATTGGTTTATGTAAAAAGAAAAATATACACAATAGGTCCTCAACCACACATAAATGAAATAAAATAAAAATTATGAATTTCAATTGCTAAATGAGAAAGTAGTACACCAGCACATGATAAATAGTGCACCACATGCTTTGCACAGACCTCTAAAAGATGACCTCAATGCAACCTATTACCAATTGCCCCTTGGAGAGAGAAAGTGATATAAAGGAATTCTATTTAGAAAAGAAAAGAAATAAAATCAAGAGAAAAGTTAAGCCACTTGAAAAATTCTAACAAAATAGCATATCTTTAAATTATAAAACATGCTAATGACTGCATAATTTGTGCAAGTCTAATGAATTTATTTTCATATATTTTTTTTAAAAGTCAAATACAGCATGCTCAAATAAAGCATGATGCTACAAAAAAATTTCAAAACTATTTGATTTGATGTTAGCAAATAGACTCTCTTTTTTGGAATTCCCAAAGAGTGCCAGTTGAAACTCCTCCTATCATTAAAAAGAATTACATATTTACAAAACGTCTGTTAAAACATTTGTAACAGTGATGCATTGTGTTGACAGCGAATGATGGTTAGCGGTAGTTCACGGGCTTCTTTTCCTGCAGGCCGCTATTTACAACGGAGCCAACCAAAGCCAACGGGGGGTGGAGTAAGAGCCTGTAGCCACCATTCTCTCTTCTGCTGCCAGGCAATAGTGACAACGAAGGCAGAGAACCACACAAGCGCCACCTGCACATGTAGACGACGATAGGTGGCACATCAACAATGATGCTGACTCCCGAGCTTGGTAGTAACAGTGTGGTGTCATGTGACTGACAAAGTCACGTGGAGAGATTGGCTACTACATGTAACAGCCATATGGATCCGGTTGTCGGTAAGGGTATTGTTGCCTTGGTGGTGGCATCCCCCATGATTGTGGGTATTACCACTATTGGTGTTGGTTAATGGGTTGTGGTAGAGTTCCACTTGGATAATACTTTAAAGGTTGGTGGAACTACCTTGGGTTACCTTGGGGATAAGGTAATCGTCAGGGTGCTTGCCATTTGTTAAGTCATGGGTTGAGTGCATACACCCCAGACTCTTGTAGATGTGAGATTACTAGGCAACATCCCTTAGGATGGTTGTATTGACATATTTCACATCCACCGTCATTATCCATATCAGAATCCACAACCTCTTCGGTGATGGCCATTTTACACTTACCTTTGTCACATGCATGGTCCATGTCCCTCTTTTTCTTTTTGTCATAGTCACTTCCTCGCTCCATAGACTCCTCTACAATTTTGAGAACAATTTCAAATCTACTATCTAGGGAGTTCCACATTCTGTCTACCTTTGCTAACACTTCTATTGTTAATTTTTAGTGCAGCAAGGTTTTTCTATTCACCATCTATTCAAGTGGTGACTCTTCCTCCTCCTCATAGAATCTTGCTCTCCTTTTTTAGAGGGAAGGATCTCGGTTGTACTATTCCACACTTTCTCTCTTACGTAGCTCCCCTTCTTCCTTGGCTACTTGCTCTAGCAATCTATGAACCTGATGAGACCTAAGCTTTGATAATCTCCCTTGGGAATACGTTCCAAGGGTTCTCCTTGTTTCATGCCTAAGTCCATCTACGAGATGGCTTAGTTGATCCCACTGCGAGTACCCATGGCCTAGGCAGCGATGTAATAGTGCATAATAATGACCAATGGTAGCATCCAAGGATTCATGATTTTCTTACTTCCATCCTTTGATTTGGTTTCCCAAATTCGACACTTGAGAGTACATTTGATACTTATCATTAAACAGTTCTAGCATCATACTCCACCTCCGAATGGATTCTAGTTCTAAGGACCAGTACCAGCTTTCCGCTTCTTTCACTAGTGTCCTTGGGAACAACTTTAGTTTTTTCCATTCGTTCTCAATGTTCTGCAAGGCACATGCATCGTGAAATGCTTGTAAGTGATTTTGAGGATCAGTGTTGTATCCCCCCTTAAATCGTGGGATATTGTTCAAGTCTAACCTCTTGATCCTGCTAACTTTTTGATGCCTTGTGGGAACTCTTATGGCCTCTGTGATATCTAACATGCTTCTGGTCGTGAGTAGGGGTTCTTCATGGTCATCTCGTTCATAGTGTCTATGATGTCTACATGATTCCCTACTCTCCCTTCTTCTATGTCGTGATTCTCTAGAGTGTCCTTGTCCTCGTTCTCGACTCTCCCATCGAGGTTTCTCACTTTGTTTTCCTTTATCCTCATGGTTAGGTTCCCTGTGATTGCATCGTGACACTGAAGGAGAGGGTGAATGTGACAATGAGGGTGAAGAAGAAGGAGAACCATTACCATGATGATGTTTTCTACCTTCTTTTTGGTGGTCTCAGCCCCGATCGTGATTACGATCAGAACACCCATCCTTATCGTATGTTTGTGTTCCCTCGTTGAACACTTTCTGTTCGTGGGGATCAGAACCAAGATTGTGAATCATGGAGTGGAGGTTCTGATACACCACCTCCTGACCATCATTAGGAGGAAAAACATCATTTGGTGGAGAACCCATTGAAACCAGTTCACCACCCTCAATTTCACTCAAGACATGTTGAGCGTTATGGGGCCATTCACCCTTCAAGGATATATGATATCTCTCTTGTTGCAAGTCCCTTTAACGTTGCACTTTTGTGGGATGGTAGTCCCTTGTGTCATGATCGTATGCAACGTATTCTACATATAACTATGGCATGCCTATTCATGTGAGAGCATGAAGGAGCATGTTGGGTATTGATCGGTCTAGGGGAAGCACTATGTTACCCTCCAAGTCTCTCCAACAAAATTGTTCATCTTGATGAAGAATAAAGGTAAAGTTGGGTACATACTCATCATGATGAATATATACCACACGTAACTATTGAGGAACTAGCAAATCTTGGTTACGTGTGTTATGCCGTTGACTATCTCTTGTGTTAGTCCTAAGCGGTGAAGTGCTTTTGTGTTAAGAAGAAGACATTTCCATCTTGGTTGGTGTGCGATTTACCATTGTTTCATCTTTCCTTTGATCAATCCTAAGGGTTCGTTCTAGTGTCCCAATGATATGGATGATTTCCTATGTTTTACGGAGTGCACAAACAACTAAGTCCTTGGCAACAACACCAATGATGAGTGGCAAGGTACCCCTATCCTCAACCATATGAATACGAGCGTTTCACATGTGATTTGGTTGAACTCTAAGGACTAAGTGCTTACGTGCCCTAATGGAACACTTAAGGTTAATCAATCGTTGTCTTCCCAAACTTACTTGTATTATCATGGTTGTATGGTTAAGTAAGCTTGAGGCATATGATTTTTATATCTTTTATCTTTTTAATGTCTTATGCTAACAAGGGAAGGTGAAGAGAACTAAGTGACTAACTTTCATTAACTATTCACTAACTATGTTCTAATTGTTCCTAACACTAGTATCCGTTCCCACTTACCATACACATCATGAACTAGTGTAACGTTGATGGGATTACCAAATGCTACTTGTTACTGGGTTACCAAGTGCTACACACATGCTCGAAGCGGTCATACTAAGTGTACTTAACTAGGAGAGTCAAGGGTTGAGAGAGATTAATTAACTAGAAAAGCATTTAAACATTCAACAATAATTAATTATTATTTATCTTAGTCCATATGCTGTAAGGTTTATCATAAAGGTCATCTTTATTGTCGTACACAAATGTGTGCTAAGGTACAATTTGCTCGAATAAAGATTTGTTCACTTTAAGACTCCTACTATGGGCACATGGAAATTATTCTAACTCTGGAATGGTAAAACTGCAAGAGTTTAGCTAAGTGTCTAAGTCTAAGTGCCTAGAACAAGGAAAGCCGCCTCTTATTTATAGAACAAGGAATGCTTCACTAATTTTAGGAATACCCTTTTAGGTATTCATCTTACAACCAATCTTGAAAAAGCTCCCTTCTAAGATAGGAAAATAATAAGACATTACCCTTTTAGCTTCTTAAGAAAAAAAGAAGAGGGATATAGTCACGGCAAAAAATGAAGCATGATGTTAACTAGAGCACACAAAGGGAAAACATTAATTAGAGAATTTACAGTGAACCACATTACATTGAAATTTTCAAATGGTATAAAAACAAGGAAACAAAAACAACTCCAACTACCTATCTGGGGTAGCCTCTATTCTATGGAAAGAAATCAACTAACACTTGGTAGGGAGTGTTAGGAGAGATGCAAAAGAAGTTGGCCTCTTGGAGAGGTATGTTTCTATCTTCTACAAATAAGCTAACTTTGGCTAAATCTATCTTCTCAAACATTCTGATTTATAGTGCACTCATTTTAAGTTCCCCAGCTCAATTTGTATCACAAGTCAATTAGATTATGAGGAATTTCCTTTAGTCAAGTGGGGAGGAGCATTGTTGATTTCATTTGATTGCTTAGGATAAGGTGGCTATCCTAGTTCATGCAAGTGGTTGTGGGGTTCGAGATTTCAGGAGGTAGGCTTGTATTCTAGCTGCTAAGCTGGATTGGGAGGTTTGGTCTCAAGTAAACAAGCCTTGGGTCAATTTTCTTCAAATGTGCTATCCTAATTTGTGAACCTACCTAGCTAAATCCTTGAAGATATAGAAAACCATTAACCATTTGCGGTAGATTAAGGCACGCGTACACAAGCGTGTAAAATCCGCATTGGGTATGTAAATTATAATTTTTCATGCAATGAAATTTCACAAACCGTTTGCAGTGGATTCAGGCATGGGTACACAAGCATGTACAATCCGCATTGGGTATGTAAATTATAAATTTTCATGCAATTGTGTCTCAATTTTCAACTTTCAACCATAACATTCATTGTCCATTAAAATCTTACTCCACCATTTGTAACGAATTGGATGCTTCTGCTGCCACCACTGCCAGACTCTCCAAACACTTGTATTTCTCTCTTCCACCTCTGAAATTGTTTCATGTTTATTTTTTTTAGTATCTATATTATATGTTTTTAAGAAATTTGATTTAATAATGTCAACTAATTATAAATTTTGTGAAATTGGTATGCTTCATATTTTATAATGTTGGAGAGAATGCAAGAGATACAAGAATCATTACAAACAATGGTTATAACCAGTAAATGGAAGAATTGGGAGGAAGCCAACACAACTAAGGGAAAGAGTGTTAGAGAAAAGATTTTATAGATGAGTGGTGGAAACAAATGAAGTGAAAAATAATTTATTTGAAATATAATTCTTTATTTTTTATTGTTTGCATCTTTATATCTTATTAAAAATAAGTATTTGTTATATTATAGGAGGATTGTTAGTATGCTGCAACCTATTGTTGATTTCATTTGCTGATACAGATACATACCTGCATTAGGAGAAATTTATGTAATTTATGAAAATATGTTAACAAAAATTTAAAAAAGGGGTTATAGAAATGGATAGCTCTCTTGATTTTTATAATGCTCAATTACTTCCAGTAATTCTAAAAAGATGGAACACTACAAATAACCCATTGCATATGGTTGCATATGCATTAAATATTAAGTGGTATTCTTCAAAACATAGAGATAAAAATCCAACAAGGCCTTGTGATGATTTTGATGTAAAAACAGGTTTTTTAGAATATGTTAAACGGTTATATTCACCTTGTGAGGCTAACTTAATTAGAAAGGAATGGATTCAATTTACTAAAGGACATACAAAAACATTTAAATGTGAAGATGCTATACTTGATATGGATGGAATAGCTTAAGAAGATCTAGGTGGATGGTGGAGTTTGCATGGTGGAGATACTCCTAGACTTCAAATTTTAGCAGTGAAGCTTCTTTCTTAGGTAATATGATTGGTTTTTCATTAAACATATAACAAATATTAATATGTATTAATTTCTTTAATTAATTTATGAAATGTGATGTTTGAAAACTTGAAATAGTGATGTTTTATATATCTTTATGCATTCTCTAAACACCATGATTAATAGGCTATTAGGTCTAAAGCTTCAAATGACTTTGTTTATTACTGAAGTTTTGAATAATTTATAAAATGAATCTTTTAACAATGAAAATTTTTTTTCTTGTTTGTATCATTTATGTAGGTTGCATCTTCTTTTGTTGCTGAAAGAAATTGGTCAACATATTCTTTCATTCATCGGATCAAAAGAAATAATCTAACTCCAAAAAGAGCTAAAAAATTAGTATATGTTCATAGCACAATTAGATTGGAGGAAAGAAAAGAAATAAAATATAGACAATCACCTACTCTTCGTTGGGATGTTAATCCAGAAGATGATGTTCCAATAGTTGATGATAGAGAAAGTTACTCTACTAACTTAGTTAATGTTCCTCGAGCGATGAATTTTAATATTGATGATTCAATCCTTGATGAAGATGATTACCATGCAAATAATATTAGTGACATAGAAGAAAATGAAACTCTTTCTAAGCTTTGGCAAGAAACTCTTTTGTGATGTAAAAAGAGATAGATAATTTTGTAACATTATCATATATATATATATATATGATAATGCTAAAATATTTTATAACACACATTAGACTCAATACTTAATGTTTCATTGCAATCTTTTATGCAATTTTTAAGCATTAACAATATCTTGAATTTACATTGTACTTGTTCTATATTTTACAATGTTTTTTATGATATATGAGATTTAATTTTTTAAAAAAACTAATATATTTAAATTTTCTCTATCATGTCCCCCGACTACGAACCCATCCCCATGTTTTCTCTATCGTGTCCCGCAGCTACGAACCCATCCCCAGTTTTTCTTGAGGCACACATACCCAAACATGTTCAGAATCACAAATCCTCGATTCCTGGCTTCCACGAATCCGATTCTTTTGATGCATAGGTGTGTTTTCAGTCACCTTTCCTGTTTAACAACACTCGTCCTCCCTCCGTTTCTCCTACACACCAATCGCTTCAGAATCATGAATAGCCAAATGGCATCACAGCAGTAGCAGCAGGAGGTGCAGCCTACAGTAGCAGCCTCAGCCTACACCAACGAGGCCACCGTAGTGCAGAAAGGCATGGAGGCTGGCGGGGTGCTCATGGACTGGAAGGGTTGCACTTGCAACCCCCAAAAACATGACGGTATGAAAGCCTCTATCTTCATGATGGGTCCATCTCAGTTTGTCTACAATTGCAACTTGAGCTTCAACTGTCATGTTTCCATATTTCCTGCTTTGATTTCTGTCTATGTCTCTATCTTTGCCTCTGTGTGTGTGTCTTTCTTTGTTGTGGCTTCTGAGTTGAGCTGTGGATATAGGCACAGGTTTGCAGGTGTCGGAGATAATGGCGATAGCGGCGGTGGGCAACAACCTCATCACTTACATCTTCAACGACCTGCATTACCCTCTGGCCAAGGTTGTAAATATAATCACCAACTTTATGGGCACCATATTTCTGGTGTCGCTGCTGGGAGGATATCTAGCCGACTCCTATCTGAGTAGCCTCCTCACCATGATCATCTTCGGCCTAATTGAGCTCTATGTAAGCTAAGCCACAGTAAATTCTAAACTAGCAGGCCACACCTAAACTCTCTTATGTTCTAAAAATCAAATCCTGAATTCATGGCTCTATGCAGGGGTACATGTTAATGGCGGCACATGCACATGTGTCGGTGCTGAAGCTGGTGCCCTATGACATGTTGAAGTAGCAGAATTGCCAGACACCGAATTGTGTGCAGGCGCTCTATTTCTACAATGGGCTGTACCTGGTTGCTCTGGGGAGTGGCTGCCTCAAGCCCAACATGATTTCCTACTGAGCCGACCAGTTCCAGGGCAACAGATGCATGTCCACATACTTCAACTTCTCATACCTGAGTTTCTGCATCGGGGACCTTTTGTTGCTCACGCTGCTCATCTGGGTGCAGATCCACGCCGGCATCGATATTGGCTTTGCCATATCGGTTGGCATCATGCTAGCAGGCCTCCTCTCCCTCATCTCTGGCCGTCACTTCTACTGCAACCACATCCCCGGTGGAAGCATCTTCACCTGCCTGGCCTAGGTCTTCGTCGCCGTCTTCCGCATCCAAAACCTTCATCCACCATCGCCCCCGATTGCTCCAACCTCGCCCACCGCACCCACAGCTACCAATTCAGGTATCAAATTCATTTATGTGGTTTCCCATTTCCAATCCTATCCATGTATCCTAACTGAACAGAACTTGAATTCCATCGAGTTTTGTACCTTGTTTCCAAACCAAGTATGATTAATGCAGTGAAATATTGCATGTGAGTGCAGATTCCTGGACAAGGTGACCATGGCACTGGAAGGAGAGGATGTTAAGTTATGTGATGACTAATCCAACATGGGTCAAAACTAGTTAGCAGCAGTGAGAAAAATTTTGTAGTAGTTAGCAACAGTTAGCAGCAGTGAGCAATAGTTAACCAGTAGTTACTGGTTCCAGCAGTTAGTCGTTCTGGTCCAGTTTCATTCTCTTCCGTAACGGCCCAAAAATGTTCCTGTAACCATAATTGTATCTAGAAAAAATTATTTAATAACAATTCTTATGAATTTCTAGTGGTGTGCTTACTTAAACACCACACAAAGCTGTGTGTTTTTTCTTTTCTTCGGTTCTTTATCTTTCCTGAATCTAAAAACTGGTATTAGAGCTACGGATCAGTGGGAGCAATGGCATCCGAGGACGGGAAAGTGCAGATCAAAAAATTCGATGGAATAGACTTTGGATTCTGGAAGATGTAGATTGAAGATTATTTGTATCAAAAGAATTTGCATGAACCACTGCTAGGGAAGAAGCTAGATCAAATGGATCAAGATGATTGGAATCTCTTAGATCGCCAGGCACTTGGTGTGATTAGATTGACATTAGCAAGAAACGTCGCATTCAACATTGTTAATGAGACAACCACTACAAGTTTAATGAAAACATTGTTAAGTATGTATGAAAAGCCATTTGCTACAAACAAGGTATATTTGATGCGTCGGTTGTTCAATATGAAGATGGGTGAAGGTGCATCAGTTACAAATCACATTAATGAATTCAATATGATAATTAGTCAATTGAATTCAGTGGTGATCACCTTTGAGGATGAAATCTAGGTGTTGATTTTGTTGTCATCTTTGCCAGAGAGTTGGTCTGCAACAGTGACTACTGTGAGTAGCTCATCAGGTGCTTTAAAATTAAAGTTGAATGATATTCGAGACTTGATGCCTAGTAAGGACATTTGTAGAAGGGAGTCAAGAAAATCCTCAGGGTCTATTTTGAATACAAAAAGCAGAGGTAGGAGCTCACAACGTGGTCAAAATCATGGTAATGGTACATCAAAGTCCAGAGGGAGAGGAAAATCTAAAATCATAGGGAAGTTGTTTGCTGGAATTGTGACAAGAAGGGTCACTTTAGAAATTAATGCAGGGAACCAAAGAAGAAGAAAAATCACACTCAAGATGATGAATCAGCGAATGCAGCAGAGGAGATTATTGCTGATGCTTTGATTTGCTATGCAGACAATCCCATTGAATCTTGGATTTTGGATTCAGGTGCTTCATTCCACTCCACTCCATGCAAGGAATTGTTACACAATTATGTTGCAGGGAAGTTTGGAAAGGTTTATCTTGCAGATGATGAACCTTTGGATATTGTGGGGAAGGGTGAAGTTCAAATAAAGACCACCCAAGGGATGCAATGGAAATTGCAAGATGTAAGACATGTTCCTGGACTTAAGAAAAATTTAATCTCCATGAGTCAGATGGATTTGCATGGGTATACAAAAAAATTTGGTGATAGATCATCGAAGATTACTAAGGGAAACTTGGTTGTTGCACAAGGTAGTAAGGTGGGAACATTGTACATGACTACAACAAAGAAAGATGTAGTTGCAGTTGCTAACTATGATGGTGATTCAATCCTATGGCACTGAAGACTTGGGCACATGAGCAAAAAAGGTATGAAGTTGTTGGCTTCAAAGTGAAAGTTACCAAAGTTTAAGTGTGATGATGTTGGCTTGTGTAACGAGTGTGTTTATGGGAAGCAAAAACGAGTTACTTTCTCAAAGATAGGGAGGATATCACAGACTAAAAAGCTTGAACTGGTGCATTCAGATGTATGGGGGCCAGCTCCAGTGAAGTCTCTTGGAGGCTTAAGCTATTATGTCACCTTCATTGACGATTCCACTAGGAAGGTATGGGTTTATGTTCTTAAAAATAAATTTGATGTGTTTTCTACTTTTAAAAGGTGGAAAGCTGAAGTAGAAAATCAGACTAGTTTAAAAATAAAATGTCTGAAGTCAAATAATGGAGGGGAATATGACAGCCAAGAATTCAAGAATTTCTATTTAGAAAATGAGATCAGGATGATCAAGATAGTTCCAAGAACGCCATAGCAAAATGGTGTTGCTGAATCGATAAACAGAACCTTGAATGAAAGAGCTAGGAGCATGAGAATACACTATAGGCTACCAAAGTTCTTTTGGGAAGATGCAGTTAACATAGCAGCCTACCTCATTAATTGAACACCTTCAGTTCAATTGGAGTTCAGAATACCAGAGGAGGTATGGATTGGGAAGAAGGTAAATCTTTCAAATTTGAAAATTTTTGGGTGTGTCTCGTATGTGCATATTGATTCAAATGATAGAGATAAGCTTGATCCTAAAGCCAAGAAATGTTATTTTATTGGCTATGGTTCCAATAATTTTGGTTATCGTTTTCAAGATCATCAAAATAGGAAATTTATCAGACACAGCGATGTCATTTTTAATGAACACATGGTGTACAAGGATAGGTTCAGTGTAGAATCCAACATTGCAGGGAAGCAAGAAAAGGAATGTGAGAAGGCTGAACTGGAAAAGATATCTAAGAGGGATGTGGATGGAAGGACTCAAGAAAATCTTGGAAATAGTTGCATGTTTTCTTTCCCTTTTTCTTTGCATTTCATATGTATATTGTTGTGTTTCCATATTTTTCTTGCATTTTCATCATTTCTTTCTTAGCATATTGTTTTGATTATTGTGTTTTTCATATGATTTTAATAATCATTTCTCATTTGAGTTACTAGATATTGGGTCATTTTAACACCATTGGAAAATAATGTAGCTATAATATAATTTACTATTACTATAATATAATGCTATAAAATCCACTTTATATTTTATAAATACTAGAACTCTTTCCAGTTGATTCCAAGATTTCAGTTTATTTGTTATATTAGATTATGGAGCATTGGATTTATAGAAACTTATCATGTTATCATCATAATCATGTGAGTGTAGAATATGTGATGTTGGAGAGTGGTTAGTCATAATTACTAGGTGACCTTAGAAAATTCTATCCTTCCTCTCATAAGCCCAAGCCCTTAGGTATGATGATCCATGACTATCCTATGAACAACGGGGTGAAATGTGTTCATTTCTACTTTAGAACCCTTAGCCACCCAAGAGACCTGCTATGATGCCACCAATCAAAGGCACATACACGAGGGTTGAACTGCATCATGGGAAAAGTTTCTAAAAGGACCATGGTCTTTGGCAGTACAACTAATTGGCCAGACTCATGTTGGAATTTCTACCTCAAGAATGAAGTATACCATGAGCAAAGTTTCCTTAAAAAAAAAAAAACAAAACAAAAAAATGAGGACCATGTTCATTGGCAGTGTAATAAGTTCTTGATTGTGATGGGGTCCAGCAGCAATCTTCACCCTAACCTCTGTTTCCCATTTTAAATTTAGGTTTCAAAAAAAAAACAAGGAAAAATCTGAAAGTTGGGGCTTATTATGATCTAACATGAGTTTTAGCTCATCCTCCTCATTAAGTTTTGTATAAGTCACTTGCTCAAAATGGTTTGCATACTTTTACTATTACCTTGTGAGAATATTGAGAATGAGAGCTTAAGCCTATATCTACATATATATATATATATATATATATATATAATTACATATATATATCTATAGATCTTAGTTAAAATAACAATAAATTATATATTTAGATTTTAATGGTTGTTTGGATGGCCCATGTCGGTGTCTCTTTCGATTATTTGGTTATTTTGATCATGTTTAGAACATTATAGTTTACTTTCAAGTTTGCATTTCATGTTTCATGTTGTTTTTGTTTCCCCATCTATTGCATTTTCATTCAAAATTTTATGGTCCTTGCACTTGCATGCAATTTGTAGTTTGGGGGCTAAGTGTTGAGGCCAACCTCACCCATGCTAGGCATATGGCCTTGTTTGAACAAGTTTAATATCACAAAAAATCAGAAGTCGTACAGTATTGACATATCAAGTCCTTAAAAAAAATTAAAAATAGAGCACCATGAGCTTACACATGGTCATTGTCCATGTGCTGGTGGGCTTCGTTGGCCCATAAACAATAGATGAACAAGCATCCACCCATGACTCATGAAAAATGACGATTATCCTATTTTGTTTTTTTTTTGTTTTTTTAGCAACGATATGAGGAAAAAGGAAAAAATAATACACACAAAGGTAGCTAGCAGTTTAGGGTTAGGGTTTTTCTCTCGTCAGGCCGCTATTTAGAGGGAGAAGCCAGAGTTTACCAGAGGGAGCCCTAGGCCAGCACCAGTTTCTCTGACGACGATCAGGGGAAGATGTGAGCGTCTCTCTGTTCCTACGTGGTCCTCCTCACATGGCGACGGCAGACGATAGACAGTAGGCATGGGAGTGCAGCAGATGGCATACGGTAGGTGCAAGAGCGCAGCACGTGCGGCAGAGTGCACAGCAGTGGTCATCGCTTGATCCCCCCTAACTCTGGCTAGCAAGGCACGTGATGTGACCAAGGTGTTATTACAAGCAGTGGCCTCTCTCACGCAGCAATGTAGGTGGTGCACGATGGACCGAGGGTGGCAAGTAACCATGTATAGCGGTAGCTAGTTATGCATGGCGGTCTGGTGCACATCAACAGGCATATCCATAGCGGCCTTGTGAGAGTCATAGGTGGCAATCATTTAGCAGCAATGAACTCCTCTAAATTGCAGCGGGCAGTCCTCTTATCTCCCTTGCAAGTAGTTGCTATAGTAGGCGAATCTTTCTCTGCCATAAGGGCAGCAATAGCAGCAGCAACCGCATACTGAAAGCACCTTTTGCAGCAGGATAGATAAAATTTGAATATTTGAATTACTTATCGTCCTAGAAATTGCACAAATTATTTTAAGTTTCCAATATTAAATTAAATTTAAGTTTTTAATATTAAATAAAATTTAAAGTTTTTAATATTTTTCTTAAAAATATTATTATTTTTAATGTTTTGTCCCATAGCCCTTTCCAGCTGAGACTATTCCTGGGTTTCCGTACCCATACGGGAGGCACCCTAGGCTATAGTCTCCTAAAATAAGTTTTAACAAGTGTTGGTGGCATGTCCAAAAGTTACGCATCAATAGGAGCAGGCACCAAAGATAGATGAGGAGAGAAAACACATGGCCAAAGTACCTTATGCTTCAGTACTTGGAAGCTTGATGTATGCTATGGTATGTACTAGGCCAGACATAGTTCATGTAGTGGGAGTTGTTAGTAGGTTTATGTCTGATCTAGGAAGGGAACATTGGGAAGTTGTAAAGTGGCTCCTAGGATATCTGAAAGGAACTTCATGTATGACACTTTGTTTTAAAAGGAGCAACATTACTCTACAGGGTTTTTCTAATGCAGATTTGGTAGGTGACTTGGATAGCAAGAAGAGCACCACTAGTTGTCTCTTTACCATGGGCAACACGACTGTGAGCTGGATGTGTTGACTTCAACAGAGCATTGCTCTCTCAACCACAGAAGCAGAATATATGGCTATCTCAGAAGTTGGAAAAGAGATGATCTGGTTGAAGGGTCTTCTAAAAGAATTGGGTAAGACACAGGACAACAATGAGCTTTTCACTGATAGTCAAAGTGCCATACATCTAGCTAAAAATCTAGTCTTCCATTCCAAATCCAAACACATTCAGCTAAGGCATCATCATATCCGAGAATTGATAGATGATGGAACATTATTGATGAGGAAGATTCTTGGTTCAAACAACCTTGTAGACATGTTAACCAAGGCAATCACCTTTGCTAAGCTGAAACTTTGTACAAGCTTAGCAGGCCTCCATGGTTAGCAATGAGGAGGCATTGTTTGTGGTTAATAGCATCTGTGGAATAAGCAAGGGAGTAAGATTTTTTTGTTTGATTCATCTCCAAGTGGAAGATTGTTAAGTTATGTGGTGACTGATCCAACACGGGTCAAAACCAGTTAGCAGCAACAATTAGCAATAGTTAGTAATAGTTAGCAATAGTGTGCAATAGTTAACCAGTAGTTACTGGTTCCAGCAGTTAGTGGTTCTGGTCTAGTTTCCGTTCTCTTCCATAATGGCCCAAAAACATTCCTGTAACCATAATTGTATGTAGAAAAAATTATTTAATAACAATTCTCATATATTTTTGGTGGTGTGCTTGCTTAAACGCCACACAAAGCTGTGTGTTTTTTCTTTTCTTCGGTTCTTTATCTATTCCTCAATCTAACAGAGGAGGGGAAGAAGCAGTCGGGGTGGAGGAGGTGCAACATGGAGCAGGTGGAACAGCTGAAGGCTATGGTAAGGGTGTTACCCATATTCCAATGCACGATCATAGTGAACTATGTGCTAGTGCAACTGCAGAGATTCTGGGTGCTGCAAGGGGCCACCATGGACAATAGCATGGGACGAGCAAAGGGCTTCAGCATTCCATCGACGTCGATGCAGGCAATCCCGTAGGCCATGCTCATCTTCGCAGTGCTGCTGTATGAGGTAGCGGTAGTGCCGACAGCACACCGAGTCACCAGAACCCCATTTTGGCATCACCAAACTACAACTCATCGGCGTGGGTCTACTACTCTTAGCCTTCTCAATGCTGGCTGCTGCTCTAGTGGAGCAGCATAGGCTCTGCCACGGCTCCCGACGACTTTCGAAAGAGTGGTTGGCTCCCCAATTCGCGGTCTTTAGCACCTTGGAGATGTTCACATTGGTGGGCCTCATCGAGTTCTTCTACATGTGAGCGCTCACGGATGTGCAAAGCCTACTCACGGTGCTCACGTATGTCTCCTACTCATTCGGCTTCTTCCTGAGCTCCATCCTTGTCAACGTCATGAACACCGTCACGTCGGCTCACGTCGCGTATGGCTCGCCAGCAATGATCTCAACGACGACCACCTAGATCACTTCTACTAGCTTCTCGTTGTGCTTAGCTTCCTGAATCTCCTCCATTTCCTTTTTTGGATGCACTGGTTTTAAAAATCTTGTGCTTGCGTAGCACCTGCATCGTCAGCGTCCTCTGCCAGACCGTAGCCTCAGACTTAGCCGTCGCCTTAGCCTTAACCTTAGCCTTGCGTTTCCTTGCCTTTATTTTTGAGTGTAAAGCTAAGTAAGCCTAAGTCTAATTATAGCTATACTATAACAAAAGTGTTATTATCCTCCTAGTTTCATCTCACACCATCATCTCTGAAATTTGGGTCAACATGTGCTTTGAATGTTTTTTTCTTTTCCAGAAAACCTCATATGGGAATTGCCATATGTATTGTGCATGTCAATTGATCGATGATGGGAAGAAGCATGACTCATGAAACCCAATGTGCAATGTTAATTATTGGGGAGCACCGATGGTGTTGCACAGGGTGGCAGCGGGGTCACCCAGTGTGGAAGAAGGAGAATACTATGCTGTTGTGGTAGGGTAGGCACACGCATAAGCAAAAAGCAAATGTGATTGTTGGGGGATTACATAGTTAGTATGCTTTGTGTATACGTATGATACTTTTTCGCTTCTATAAGTCTTTTTGGGCATCTTATGTGTTTTTAAATTCCAGTGTTTGCATTAGCATAGGAAGCACTAGCACTGACTCTACCCCTAGCTCTAGCTCTGTTCCTACTGGCAACGGTGGCACGTTTCGGTTGCATAAATCTTTGAAAGCAAAAAATGAAATGATTGACATCAGCGAAGCTTTCATTTTGAGGAGCAGCAGTAGCAGCACTCCTTTGCTGGCATGGAATCAAGGACCATGGGCACCACCATCTTTCTTCTTCTTCTTCTTCTTTTGCACATCAGCATCCATTCTGTCACGGGCAGTGCCAACGGCCTTGTTATTCCTTGCATCTTGGGAATATGTATTTGGCTTTGTGGCTTTCTCCATGCACATGATTAGACTTTATCGGTCAAGGAAATCTTTATCGTGTGTTGTGCTGTGCTATGCTGGACTACTCTCTAACAAGAGCGAGCATTCACACGTCTACTACACACCTTTCTTAAGCACGCTTTGTACGTTCATAGAATATAAAACCTCCAATATCGAAACATGATGTGAATCAATATGGTCAGGTTTGAAGAGGATTTGATAAGGCCAAGGTTAATTTGAATGGTGCATGTAACCATAACTTTATAGAGCGTGGTCATAATATGCATGTTGTGCTTTGGTCCGGAGATTCCAAGAAGTTTGTTTAAACCTAAGTGCAATTTATTTAGGTGGAGCTAATCATCAGTAATAACCAAGGACTCAATCTTGTAACGTTAAATATTATATGGCTGGCTAATCAATCCTGTAACGATCCTATATCTAATGATATAGATACTAAAATTTCAAAACTAGGCATAGGCAATTTTACATTAGAGGTAAAGATGTAAATATACTTAAAAGAATTTCAAAGTATAATAGTAGAGGAGCACCAAAGAGAGGTGAAATTCCAAAATAACATAAAATGAATGCTTCACTAATTTTAGGAATACCCTTTTAGGTATTCATCTTACAACCAATCTTAAAAAGCTCCCTTCTAAGATAGGAAAATAATAAGACATTACCCTTTTAGCTTTTTAAGAAAAAAAGAAGAGGGATATAGTCACGGAAAAAAATGAAGCATGATGTTAACTAGAGCACACAAAGGGAAAACATTAATTAGAGAATTTTCAGTGAACCACATTCCATTGAAATTTCCAAATGGTATAAAAACAAGGAAACAAAAACAACTCCAACTACCTATCTGGGGCAGCCTCTATTCTATGGAAAGAAATCAACTAACACTTGGTAGGGAGTGTTAGGAGAGATGCAAAAGAAGTTGGCCTCTTGGAGAGTATGTTTTTATTTTCTACAAATAAGCTAACTTTGGTTAAATCTATCCTCTCAAACATTCTCATTTATAGTGCACTCATTTTTAGTTCCCTAGCCAAATTTGTATCACAAGTCAATTAGATTATGAGGAATTTCCTTTAGTCAAGTGGGGAGGAGCATTGTTGATTTCATTTGATTGCTTGGGATAAGGTGGCTATCCTAGTTCATGCAAGTGGTTGTGGGCTTTAAGATTTCAGGAGGTACGCTTGTATTCTAGCTACTAAGCTGGATTGGGAGGTTTGGTCTCAAGTAAACAAGCCTTGGGTCAAATTTCTTCAAATGTGCTATCCTAATTTTTGAACCTACCTAGCTAAAGCCTTGAAGATATAGAAAACCATTAAGAAAGGATGGACTTTCTTTCAAGTCACTTAGGCATTAGGAATTTGGGGAAGGAGACATTCTAGTGGAAGGTCTTATAATAGAACAAGCTTATCACAAAATGATTGGGCAAGTTTTTTCTAAAGTAGTCATCCTATTGTACAAAGGTCCAAGAGCACAAGTAAAGGATTGATTCAATAGGGGGTAGTGGAGAACTCCATCAATCTTTCACAATCATAATAGACATGGCCAATTCACCAAATTGTAAATATCCTTTAAAGACATAGCCCCTCTAATTTAGCCCATGAAGATACCTTGCATTTTACTTTGACAAACTGGAGACAACGAGACTCATATCTTTATATGCAATCCTTTGCCAAAGTAAGGGGATGGGACCTTATTTGAAGGTTGCATTGTTGACCAAAGATGAGGTTTTTTGCTTGGTTGTTGGCTCATCATGGAATGCTCACTCAGGAAAAAATCTAGTAATAGCATTTTTCCATGGCCTCCTAGTGTATCCTTTGCTATAAGGAGATTGAAACTACAAAACACATTTTCAGAAAATGTCTATTTACAAAGATTGTAGGTTGATTTGTGTGCATGTGGACTAGGATCCTATGGGATCAATGTTAGGCAATGATTAGAGAAGGGCCCATCATTCAAAGCCACTTACATGAGATTTCATTATGGGTGGAGGTTGCCAAGGAGATTTGTATCAAGTGTAATGTTAACACATTTCATGCAAACTATGTAAACTCTCCCTATAAATGTATCTTGAAAGCATTCACCTACTTTCACTTATGGAAAAACATCCATGAATGCACAATGACAGTGTTTAATGCTTGTGACTTCTTGTGAGATGAATTAATATGGCACTCGTAAACTATGTGTTCTTTTGCTTTTCCGAATATGAATACCACTTCTTTTAAATGAAATTTCTTATGTAACACATGATTATTTTTTGGTTCTTAGTTACAATGCCCTATAGAAATGCCTATGGCTTTTTAATTAGTCTAAGTGTTCATTTTTTTTTTGCTGGAGGATCTTCTACCCCCCATGATGATATTGCTATTGTAATTGTTGATTTGAGGGTTCATCCCTCTTCTGATATAAATGACTAGACTTTCCCTTAAAAAAATGAACAACTCCAAGAGTGAAACAAAAATTCTTGAAGTTAAGGACTAAATAAATTTTCCTACAAACTTGGCTTAAAGCTATGTAAATATAAGCTACACAAAAACCAAGAACTTTGAGCAAGGAGACAAGTAAACAATTAATAGATGAATTAGTCTTCCATATTGCAAAGTATTGCAAAGAGCACATATTGGATCATGAACAAGTAAATGAGAGTAGTAAATGCGAATAGGAAAAACTTACTAAATTAAACACTATTAACAATATTTAATTTTTTAAGGAGTGGAAACATTCTATATCTTTTAAATCAAGTGCTTCCATAATTGCATGTTATAGCTAACATTCCATAGATAATTGAATATTTTCCAAATCATAATAATCCTAGCCCCTCCCAAGACTCCACCTTGGTGACATGAGCATTGAGGCTCTAGGTGATGATCCTTGGTAAAATGCTAGCATTAAAACTAATAATAGTACAATAAAACTGGGGTTGAATTGAAAAAATTGAGTGATTAAAATTTTGTCTAATATATGCAAAAAAATCTAAACAATTAAACTATTTAAAGCCATTAATGTCATAGATAATATGGCACTCAAACTAAGTAATTAATCATTTGCACATATGAAAGGATGAAAGAAAGGTAAGCCCAAGTTTACACTACACACAATAAAGGCATTATGCTTAATAACCCATGGTTCATTATTAATAGGAAGCCACTAAGGAGATAACTTATTAAGCATTGAAGTAGGAGCTATGAAATTGTTCAAGATCCAAATATTACTGATAAATCTCTAAGTCTTCTAAATGTATTTTCTGGCAATAAAGTTTTTCAAGTCATAAGACCTAGGTTAGACCTAAGGCACAAGCATTCAAAAGAGGTTAAACTTTTGTTCATTAACCAATCCTCATAGGATCCTACCTTGGTAGGATGAGCATTGAACCTCTAGGTGATGATCTTTTTTATAAACAATGAGGTGTTATCCTAGCGGTAAGACTCTTAATTTGAAAGCTCCAAATTATAAATATCTTAGGGTGTGAAAATGTTTCAATTATTTTAGGTTCAACCACCCCCTAATGATCCTTTTAAGAACTTGAAATAGTTATACATTTAAGGAAAAAAACTAAATTTAAAAAATGAGCACTGATGGGATGCGACATCGCATGCTCATCGCCAGTTCTATAAATAAGAGGTGACTCTCCCTTCTTTCATCATCTAGATCTAGACCTTAGCCAAACTTTTTCCATTTTCCCATTCTAGAGTTAGAATAATTTCCATGTGCCCGTAGTAGGAGTCCCAAAGTGAATGGATCTTTATTCGAGCAATTTTGTACCTAAGCACACAATTGTGTACGACAATAAAGATAAGCTTTTGGATAAACCTTGCAACATATGGACTAAGGTAAATAGGACTTTAATTATTATTAATTGTTTAAATACTTTCTTAAGGAATTAATCTCTCTAAAAAATCAACTCTCATAGTTAAGTGCATTCAGTACGACTGCTTCGAGCACGTGCATTACGCTCGGTAATCCCTGTAACGAATAGCGTTTGGTAATCCCAGTAGCATTGCATTCATTTAGGGTTTGAACAGCAAGTGGGAACGAATACTGATGCTAGGACGATTAGAGCTTAGTTAGTGAAATTCAGTTACTTAGTTTCTTCACCCTTTCCTCTCTTAGCATAGACGATAAAAACATAAAAGATATAAAAATCACATGCCTCAAGCTTACTTAACCATACAACCATGACAAATACAAGTAAGCTTTGGAGGACAACGATTGATTAAAATTAGGTGTTCCATAAGGCGTGTAGGCACTTAGTCTATGGTGTTTGACCAAATCGCACATGTAACACTTGTATTCGTATGGTTGAGTGTAGGGGTACCTCGCCACTCATCAAGCATGTTTGACTAACTTTAGGCTTACCCATCTAGATGTGCTTGTGGGAAAAAAATTCTAAGACTCAATACCAATTAAGCACTTTATCATTCACTTAGCATATAAGATAATACATACCCTATTTATAATAATTCACCAAAAACAATGAGATGTTAGTCTAGTGGTATGGATCCTAACTTAGTAACCCCAAGTCACAAGTTTCATTATACTAGATAGCACCAAGATATAAACTTCTATAAATCCTGGGATGTACCTATGTTTCAATTATTGTAGGTTCTAACACCCTATATTAATTCACCAAAGCCTAAGCCACCATCCTCTTATGACAAAAGCCTATTCTATAGTGGCTAATAGTCCAAAAAAAAAAAATTCACAAGTTATTCAATGTGATGATATGCAACAACACTATGAGTCCAATATGAAAAATAGTACACAAGTTGCTTGGATGATATGCTAAGTCTTTTTTATCTTATTGACTTCAACATCCCATAAAGTTTTTGAGGATCCAATAAAGAAAATAGAAAAGCTTAAGAAGTAGAAGATATTTAATTTTTTTTGAAAATGCTAAGATTTTAAAAAAGATCATCTTGAAACCCCTTAGTACAAAAAATGAAAATTTAATTGATGAGCAGCGAGGTACCCCTATGCTTAGCCATACAAATATGAGTGTTACACGCAATCTGGTCTAACTCCAAGGGCTAACTACTTATGCGCCTTCACAGAATAAGGATGGGTTAGGCGATCGTTGTCTTCCCAATCTTACATGTATGGCATAATTATATAGTTAAGTATACTTGAGGTATATGATTTTTATGCTTTTTATGTTTTATGTTTTAGTGCTAAAGATGGAAGAAGTGAATTAATTGAATAACTAATTTAAATTAACTAATTAGCTAGGTCCTAACTAGTCCTAACACCAGCATCTGATCCCACTTTTCGTACACGTCCTGAACCAGTGCAACACTACCGGGGTTACTAAACGCTAATCGTTACTAGGTTACTAAGCATTCCACACATGTTCGAAGTGGTTGTACTGAGTGTGCTTACTTGTGAAAATTAATTAATCAATAAAAGTAACATTAATTAACAAATGAAAACATTAAAGAACTATAAATAGTATTGAGGGTGAGAGATAAGCTATTCTGAATGCTGCAAGGTTTATCACAAAGTTTGTCTTTATTTCTAGACACAAGGTGTGCTTAG
Source organism: Gnetum montanum (assembly GCA_015680685.1). Lineage (NCBI taxonomy): Eukaryota > Viridiplantae > Streptophyta > Gnetopsida > Gnetales > Gnetaceae > Gnetum > Gnetum montanum. The sequence goes on from MNCI01004660.1 coordinate 73,861, forward strand.
GTACACAATGCTCGAATAAAGATCTTTTTACTTTATGACTTCTACTGCAAGCATTCAGAAATAATTCTAACTCTGAGAGGGAGAAACTACAAGAGTTTGGGTAAGGGACTAAGAACTAACTACAATACCAAGTAAGCTTGCCTCTTATTTATAGGCAATGAGACAAGTCCCAATATCAGATGTCCAATATCACTTGTTAGGATCCGATATTGTGGACCCGATATCGTAGTCCCGATATCGCAACTCATCATACCCCCATGACTAAATAAAAACTCATCCTTGAGTTCCTTACAAAATATTGGGAAGGTATGGGATTATTGACAAAATGAAAATTGACAATGACATGGGATGATAGACATAAAGTACCTGGGGAATGGATCGATAAATATATTACAGCATTGGTGTTCATGCCCATTGTGGTAATCATTGTTCATAGATGACATCCAGACCATCATTTGATAGGAGACTTGCTATGATGCCACCAATGAAAGGCAGATACATGAGGGTTGAACTGCACCATGGGAAAAGTTTCCGAAAGGACCATGTTCTTTAGCAGTGCAGCTATTCGGCCAGACTCGTGTTGGAATTCCTACCTCAAGTACACCATGAGCAAAGTTTCCTTAAAAACAAAAAAAGAAAATAATCAAGAAAATGAGGACCATGTTCATTGGCTGTGTAATAAGTTCTTGAGTGTGATTGGGTATGGCAGTAATCCTCACCCTAACCTTCATTTCCCTTTTAAATTTAAGTTTCCAAAAAAAAAACAAGGAAAAATCTGAAAGTTGTGACTTACTATGATCTAATATGAGCTTTAGCTCATCCTCATTAATTTTTGTATAAGTCACTTGCTCAAAATAGCCTGCATACTTTTACTGTTACCTTGTGACAATATTGAGAATGAGAGCTTAACTATATATATAATTACATATATATATATATATATCTATAAATATTAGTTAAAATAACAATAAATTATATATTTAAATTTTAATGGTGTTTTGGATGGCTTACGTCGATATCTATTTTGATCATTTGGTTATTTTAATCATGTTTAGATCACTATAATTTACTTTCAAATTTTATGTCCTTGTTTAGGGATTTTTTTTATTGCATTTCTTTTTAAAAATTTCATGATTTTTATTGCTCCTTGCACTTGCATGCAATTTGGAGTTTGGGGGCTAAGTGTTCAGGTCAACCTCACCCATGCTAAGCATGGGGCCATTATCAATGCACATGTAAGGAATTATAGTTGCAAAGTAGTCAAAATGCACAAATCAAATTTATAGGAATTCAACAAATGTTATACTAGTTTTATGTAAAAAGCAAAATATACACAATAGGTCCTCAACCACACATAAATTAAATAAAATAAAAATTATGAATTTCAATTGCTAAATGAGCAAGTAGTACACCATCACATGATAAATAGTGCACCACATGCTTTGCACAGACCTCTAAAAGATGACCTCAATGTAACCTATTACCAATTGTCCCTTGGAGAGAGAAAGTGATATAAAGGAATTCCATTTAGAAAAGAAAAGAAATAAAGTCAAGAGAAAAGTTAAGCCACCTGAAAAATGCAAAAAAATAGCATATCTTTAAATTATAAAACATGCTAATGACTGCATAATTTGTTCAAGTCTAATTAATTGATTTTTATTTTTTTTAAAAGTCAAATACAACATGCTCAAATAAAGCATGATGCTACAAAAAAATTTCAAAACTACTTGATTTGGTGTTAGCAAATAGATTCTCTTTTTTTTTTCGAATTCCCAAAGAGTGCCAGTTGAAACTCGTCCTATCATTAAAAAGAATTACATATTTAGAAAACATTTGTTAAAACATTTGTAACAGTGATGTAGCGTGTTGACGACGAATGACGGTTAATAGTAGTTCACCGGTTTCTTCTCTCGTAGACCGCTATTTACAACGAAGCGAACCAAAGCCAAAAGGGCAAAGAAATAGAGCCTATAGCCACCATTCTCTCTTCTTCTGGCAGGCCACAGTGAAAGTGGAGGCAGAGAACCACACAAGCACCACCTGTACGTGTAGACGACGATAGGTGACATGTCAATAGTGACTTGGACACTGTGAGGGATGGTGTTTTTAGACACCGATCTCTCCTTTTTCCTATCCTTTCACAGCACTCAAAAAGAGAACGAAGCATAGAACCTCTTCCCAGATGTGGGAGGCATCCAGGCAACAGCAGACGCTTGGCGCCTAGTAACGGCAGATCCAGCAGAAGTCTTTCTTTCTGCGCATAAACAGACAACCTGTAGCAGCGGCCCTAGATAGTCTCTTTGGATGATGCATCACAGTGACAGCTCCAATTGCAATGTGGGTGACCACAGACAGAGGTTGGCGCACAAGGGACAGTCTGTTTCTTTTAGTCTCTAACCACAACAAACAGTGGCCGACGGTGTTTGGCATTGCATCCAATATGCACGCTAGTTTTCTATTTTGTGTAGTTTTGTATTTTTCTTTTTTTTCTTTGCCAATTACAGTGGCATTTCAGCACATAGTATCAGCAGGGTGTGCTTCCTGAAGCATGGGCAGACAAGAAAGCACTTCGGCTATCCATTTTGCTGCATTGTTTTGTGTTAAGCTAAGTTTTTTTTGCTCAATCACCTTTAATTTGATGTCATTGTAACAAGACCATTAGTCTCCATCAAATGTTTATTTCTAAATAGATTGTTAAAATCAAACTTTTGCTTGTATTTGGAGTTCTCAAATTTCTGGTTATTTTTTAAAAAAATAATCTTTCATTTCTCAACTTATTTTTGCTACTTTATTTTTCTTATTTAAAGTTGGGATAGTTATTCTATTTAAGTTTCTTTATCAAATTTCCTAGTTCAATTTATCTATTTAAATGTCACATAGCTTTTTTAGCTGAGACTATTCCCGAGTTTCCGTACCTATACGGGAGGTGTTAGCGTGTCCAAAATTTATGCATCAACACCTTTTTGGTGCTAGAAGGAGGGTAGTTTCTCAACCTTTTCTTGATTTTCCTTTTATGTTTCTTTTCTTTTTTAAAAAATAAATGATCATTTTTAATTACTGTCTATTTTTGTTTTTGCCTCCCTATTTTCAGTTTTATTGCTCTATTTTAGTTTCATTTTCAAATCTCCAAATTTATATTCTAGCAATCCTTTTTTTAATTTGTTTTTCTGAAATTTAATTGAGGTGATTTAAATTATTTTACTTTCCTAAAATTTTGTAATTTCAATTTTAATTTTAAAAATAAAAAAATTAATAAAATAATAAAAGATATATAAAAAATATAGCATTCAAATTTCTTTTCCATTTTCTTTAATTTTCACAGTTTATTAGCATTTTACATTTCCTGTTATTTTTCATTTTATGAGTGACTCTTCTTACGGAACATCTCAACAAAGAACTCATACTCCTACCCCTAGTCAACCAGTTACTCGTCAATTTACTTTGCGAAAACAACGAACTTCACTTTTTCCAAGTTCAATTCCTAAAAATCCTCGAACTAAGATGACAGCCCATCAACCCCTAGCTCCCTTAGTAAGAAACCCTTTTAATTTTCATAACTACCATGACACACCAAAATCCCTTTAGAACATAAATCTATTCTTTGATCCTACAACCCCTACGAATGATGCCTGCCAGCACATACAATGTTTTGAAACCTTATTAGGGATCCACAACATTGTACATAATGATGTAGCATGTAGGGTGTTTGTAACAACATTTAGGACCAAAACAATCCAATGGTTCTTAATGCTTCCTGATGCCTCTATTAACACATGGCAAGAATTCAAAAACAAGTTTTCGAATCAGTTTGACAAATTTATAAGCCCTCCTATCGCATCAAGCAACTTTACCAACCTAAGAAAACTACCTAGGGAAAATGTTAGGGATTATAATCTTAGATTCCTTCTTCAACTTGCCTATGTGCCAAATGAGATGCGACCATAACCAGATGGTATTCTCAACTTCTATCTCTCTATCATTGATCCATTCTTCGCTTATGCCATCAAATCTGATCCAAACATAATGGAAATACAAGATGCAATGTCAAAAGCTATGGAATTAGAGCAAATAACCCTTATGAACAACATCCAAACCCAATTTGGGATGATGAGTGTTAGTAACCCTATGCAATCAAACTCTCTACTCTTACCAACTTTTCAAACATTTGATGTTATGCCTCAAGCTATTTCTCCCTTTCAACCAACTCAACCTTTAAGTAATTACTCTCAAGGCTCCATGTCCTCTTCATTCTTACCATCCAACACTGGTTTGAATGATGACCAATCAAAAGCTTTGATTCAATCCATTATAAACCCAAATGGGACATCAAATTTTGTTGAACCACCAACCCAAACTCAAGATCAAATGACCCAAATACTCACTTCACTACAAAAACTATCCAATGAAGTGGTTGAGCTAAAGAGGAATAATAACAAAGGCCCTATACAACTAGAAAAGCCAAATGCATCAATCAACGATGATTATTGTCATCTTCATAATACGAGGCAACATTCTAAAAAGACTTGTCCTCAATTCATGGCATTGTATGGTGATAATACCCAATGGCAACAAAATGGGAAAACCCCTATCATGGTCCTTAATGTACCTCATGAGACAGAAAGTGAAGAGGTTTCCTCATTAGAACATGTTATGGTAGGCAACCCTAACCCACACAACAACAAACTAGGAACAATTCTTATACACCTCCAAACAAAAGAGTTCCTAGTCAAAACAATGCAAACAACCAATCTGGGTCATCCCAAGTAACTGCCCCACAACAACCAAACCACCCTTCTATACTTAGAATAGTTTCATCTCAACAGGAAACCAAAGATGAACATAAGAATTATGATTTGGTTGAAGACTTAAAAAGAGTTAAAGCCAACATTTCGATATATAACCTCCTACACTTCAATGAAATGAAAGAAGTGATTTGGGATATGGTTCATATACCTGTAGCCCAAACAGAAAAATCCCCAATTCCCGAAAGGCAAGTTCACTTTGTAGAAAGTCCTAACACATTATTAGTATAAAATGTGGATAATTCCATGTCTAGAAAAAAGGACCATCCCCCTTTCCTAACCACTTTTATTATTTTAGGAAAGAATGTCCATAACTATTTGATGGATTCTGGTGCAACTATTAGTGATATGCCTCTTGACATTTGTATACCTTAGGAGCACAAATGATACCACAAACTAAAAGTGTGATTCAACTTGATGGGTCTAAGGTACTTGTGGTAGGATTATTAAAAGGAGCTAAGGTACAACTTAAGTAATACCCTACATTTACATGTTATACAGATATCCTAGTAGTTGACATGACACCCACATATGATGTGCTCTTATCTAGAACTTTTGGAGCTAAGTTTGGGGGCTTCTTTAGGTCGGATTTCTCAGAATTATTGATCCCTATCAAAGGAAAATCTGAATACATGACTATACCCTGAGAACCCTTGTACAAACAAGTAGTAACAACCTTGGATCAACAAAATCAACCCTTGGAAGATCAAAATGCTAATCATTATGTTGGGGTTATTGAGGTTGAGTGCACTGAACATGTTGAAAATGACTATGTGAGTGGAACTACAAAAAATTCTATCTCTTATGCAGATCCCATCCAATGCAATCAAAGTTCTAGAGAAGGTGAAAAAAGCTATGGAGACACCTTGCCTTATGAACAACACGATGGATTTTATCTAAGTGATCCAACACCATTAGGTGAAGACAAAGATATAAATAAAACCCTACCTGTTAAAACATTTGAAGGTGTGCTAAATTTTAACGACACATCCATGGAACATTCTCCTAGAAAAGCTATAATCGATGACCCACCATGACCTAGACCTATCATTGAAACTTATAATAAAGAAAAATTTATAGAAAATAATTAAGCAAGATAAAAGTAGGTCTTGATTTTCATAATCTTAAGCATCAACCAATTGTCAAGAGATGGTTTGATAAAAAACATGTAGCTAAAAATTTTCAAGTAGGTGATCTAGTCCTTAAGAGAGATAGAGCGTCTAGTCAAACTGGCCCTCAAACTAAGTTTTCACCTATGTGGTCAGGTCCATTCCAAATTGGAGACATCACTGCTTCAAATGTGTTCAAGATTGCTGATTTGCAAGGACATAGGTTGAATAAGAATTTTAATGCATTTCATTTGAAGAATTTCTACTTAGGTACCCCACATGGGCACTTTGTGATTTCCTGAATCTCCTCCATTTCCTCTTCTGGGTGCACTGGTTCTAGAAATCTTGTCCTGTCACAGCACCTACATCGTCGACGTCCTCTACTGGACTGTAGCCTCAGACTCAGCCTTCACCTTAGCCTTAGCCTTATCCTTAACCTTAGCCTTGCGTTGCCTTGCCTTTATTTCTGAGTCTAAAGCCAAGTAAGCCTAAGTCTGATCATAGCTATACTGTAACAAAAGTGTTATTATCCTCCTGGTTTTGTCTCACACCATCATCTCTGAAATTTGGGTCAATGTGTGCTTGAATTTTTTTTGCTTTTTCAGAAAACCTCATATGGGAATTGCCATATGTATTGTGCATGCCAATTGATCAATGATGGGAAGAAGCATGACTCATGAAACCCAACATGGAATGTTAATTATTGGGGAGCGCCAGTGGCGTGACACAGGGAGGCAGCGGGGTCACTCGATGTGGAAGAAGGAGAATACTACGCTGTCGTGGTAGGGTAGACACACGCATAAGAAAAAAGGAAATGTGAATGTTGGAGTTTTACATAGTTAATATGCTTTGTGTACGCGTATGATACTTTTGTGCTTTTGTGAGTCCTTTTGGGCATCTTATATGTTTTTAAATTCCAATGTTTGCGTTAGCATAGGAAGCACTAGCACTGACTCTACCTCTACCTCTAGCTCTATTCCTACCGGCAACGGTGGCACATTTCGGTTGCATGAAACATTGAAAGAGAAAAATGAAATGATTAGCATCAACGATGCTTCCATTTTGAGGAGTAGCAGTAGTAGCACTCCTTTGCCAGCATGGAATCAAGGACCATGGGCACCCCCATCTTTCTTCTTCTTCTTCTTCTGATATAACATCAGCATCCATTCTATCATGGGCAGCGCCAACAGCCTTGTTATTCCTTGCGTCTTTGGAATATGTATTTGGCTTTGTGGCTTTCTACACACACATGATAAGACTTCATCAGTCAAGGAAATCTTTATCCTATGTTGTGCTATGCTAGACTGGTCCCTAACAAGCGTGCACGTTCACACGTCTACTGCACACCTTTCTTAAGCACACTTTGTATGTTCATAGAATATAAAACCTCCAATATGGCAACACGATGAGAATCAATATGGTCAGGTTTAAAGCAAATTTGGTAAGGCCGAGGTTAATTCGAATGGCGCATGTAACCATAACTTTACAGAGCATGGTCATAATATGCATGCTGTGCTTTGGTCTGGAGATTCTAAGAAGTTTGTTTAAACCTAAGTGTAATTTATTTATGTGGAGCTAATCATTAGTAATAACCAAGGACTAAATCTTGTAATGTTAAATATTATTTGGTTGGCTGATCAATCTTGTAATGATCCTATATCTAATGATATAGATACTAAAATTTCAAAACTAGGCATAGGCCATTTTACATTAGAGGCAAAGATGGAAATATACTTAAAATAATTTCAAAGTATAATAGTAGAGGAGCACCAAAGAGAGGTGAAATTCCAACATAACATAATAGGAATGCTTCACTAATTTTAGGAATACCCTTTTAGGTATTCATCTTACAACCAATCTTGAAAGAGCTCCCTTCTAAGATAGGAAAATAATAACACATTACCCTTTTAGCTTTTTAAGAAAAAAATAAGAGGCATATAGTCAAGGCAAAAAATGAAGCATGATGTTAACTAGAGCACCCAAAGGGAAAACATTAATTAGAGAATTTACAGTGAACCACATTACATTGAAATTTCCAAAAGGTATAAAAAAAGGAAACAAAAACAACTCCAACTACCTATCTGGGGCAGCCTCTATTCTATGGAAAGAAATCAACTAACACTTGGTAGGGAGTGTTAGGAGAGATGCAAAAGAAGTTGGCCTCTTGGAGAGATATATTTTTATCTTCTACAAATAAGCTAACTTTGCTTAAATCTATCCTCAAACATTCTCATTTATAGTGCACTAATTTTTAGTTTCCCAGCCCAATTTGTATCACAAGTCAATTAGATTATGGAGCATCATTGATTTCATTTGATTTCTTGGGATAAGGTGGCTATCCTAGTTCATGCAAGTGGTTGTGGGCTTTGAGATTTTAGGAGGTAGGCTTGTATTCTAGCTGCTAAGTTGGATTGGGAGGTTTGGTCTCAAGTAAACAAGCCTTGCGTCAATTTTCTTCAAATGTGCTATCCTAATTTGTTAAAGCCTTGAAGATATAGAAAACCATTAAGAAAGGATGGACTTTGTTTCAAGTCGCTTAGGCATTAGGAATTTGGGGAAGGAGACATTCTGGTGGAAGGCCTTCTAATAGAACAAGCTTATCACAAAATGATTGAGCAAGTTTTTTCTAAAGTAGTCATCCTATTGTACAAAGGTCCAAGAGCACAAGTACAGGATTGGTTCAATAGGGGGTAGTGGAGAACTCCATCAATCTTTCACAATCATAATAGACATGGCCAATTCACCAAATTGTAAATATCCTTTAAAGACATAGCCCCTCTAATTTAGCCCATGAAGATACCTTGCATTTTACTTTGACAAACGGGAGACAATTAGACTCATATCTTTATATGCAATCCTTTGCCAAAGTAAGGGGATGGGACCTTATTTGAAGGTTGCATTGTTGATCAAAGATGAGGTTTTTTGCTTGGTTGTTGGCTCATCATGGAATGCTCACTTAGGAAAAAATCTAGTAATGGGGTTTTTCCATGGCCTGCTAGTGTATCCTTTGCTATAAGAAGATTGAAACTACAAAACACATTTTCACAAAATGTCTATTTACAAAGGTTGTAGGTTGATTTATGTGCATGTGGACTAGGATCCTATGGGATCAATGTTAGGCAATGATTAGAGAAGGGCCCATCATTCAAAGCCACTTACATGAGATTTCGTTATGGGTGGAGGTTGCCTAGGAGATTTGGATCAAGTGCAATGTTAACACATTTCATGCAAACTATGTAAACTCTCCCTATAAATGTATCTCGAAAGAATTCACCAGCTTTCACTTATGGAAAAACATCCATGAATGCACAATGACAGTGCTTAATGCTTGTGACTTCTTGTGAAATGAGCTAATATGGCACTTGTAAACTATGTGTTCTTTTGCTTTTCCAAATATGAATACCCCTTATTTTAAATGAACTTTCTTATGTAACACATTATTATTTTTTGGTTCTTAGTTACAATTCCCTATAGGAATGCCTATGGCTTTTTAATTAGTCTAAGTGTTCATTTGTTTTGCTGGAGGATCTTCTACACCCCACCCCCC